>QGSO01000166.1:1022626-1055602 GCA_011037825.1 Carya cathayensis | reverse complement strand
TATGTTTTGTGTAGTACAGATTGAGAGCTAGTACTATAGTTTCAGTTTTTGGGAATTTGGTTTGGGATTTTGTAACCCCAAATTTCTTTCTTTGTACATGATGATATTCCTCCGCTCATTTGTGATAAATTAGTTGCAATAATAATAACTATTTAAATGGAAAACAGATTATAGCCATAATTACGTAGGATAATAAATTAGTCGTCCACTGATCAAGACAAATTTTCAAAACGTTAAGACTTATAATATTGCAGAGTAGTGTTGAAGTTTGATTAAAACAAGAGAGAGAGATGGAAAGGCTGGCTCTCACGCGGAGTTTTAATTTGCATGTTAGTTAGACTTCTCACATGATCCACGAATCTCCAGCTTAATTAATTCCATAATCACGCCTTTTTTATTTTGCATAATATTATCTTAATATATGCGGAATAATGTCAGTTATGAATATTTATGTAGAACCTTTTGAGGGGCATATGCATTTGGCCAATAAAAAGTATTTTTTTTATATGTTATTTTAAGGGATTGATATTTTATTGATTACATTGTTTTATGTTGGGACAAAGGATTTTGGGTGGAGTTCGGATAGTGATGACGTTGAGATAGTGACGAGTAGAAACTGTCCACAAGGCATTGTAAATGAAGCTATTGAGGATGAAACCGTGGAAGAGCAATGTGATGTGAGCATCGGAGATGGATTGGATGTGGGAGATGACGTTAATTTGGGAGATAGTGATGGAGATGGAGTGAATGTGAGAGATGGAGATGGAATCAATTTGATTTCCACCTCCAGTAGTGGAAATCTTGAACCGTTCGTTGGGAAAGAATTTGATGAGGTTGAGGACGCCCAAGCATTTTACAAGGCGTATGCAAGACGAAAAGGTTTCGCAATGAGAACCAACCATACGCAATTATCCAGAGAGGACAGAAAATTAGTTGGAGTGCACTATGTTTGTACAAAGGAAGGATTTAGGCGTGAAAGTCTCAAACAAAAAGAAAGAAAAAATCCCAAACTTGCGGAAACAAAGATTGGTTGTAAAGCTACCATGTGTATAAAAAAAGATGGTGAAAGGTGGATAGTATGCAAGTTTGTGCCTGAACATAACCATGTGCTACTGACACCAAGAAGTACGAGTTTGCTCCGTGGACATAGAGGAGTGACGCGTGTGCAGAAGAAACTCATTCTCACTTTGAATGAGTCCGGCGTACTGACAAGGAAGATAATGTCGGTTTTGAGTAAAGAATCAGGTGGTGATTTTAACACAGGTTGTATTGGTAAGGACGTCGAAAATTATTTGAGAAATAAAAGAAGAAAATTGTTTGAAGAGAGAGATGCACAAAGGTTGTATGCATACTTTCTTAATCGACAATGTAAAGAACCTGGGTTTGTTTATTCCATGCAAATTGATGAGAATGGGTGTATGGGAAGCTGTTTTTGGGCAGATGCAAGATCAAGGTCTGCATATCAATATTTTGGAGACGTTGTCACATTTGATGCGACGTACGTCACAAATATTTATAAGATGCCATTTGTGCTGTTTTCAGGAGTTAATCATCATCACCAAACCATAATGTTTGGTTGTGCGTTGTTAGTCAATGAAACAGTTGAATCCTATATATGGTTATTAAGGACATGGCAGGAAGCAATGCTTGGGCGCGCCCCTGTAACTATTATTACTAATGATGACAAAGCCATGGCCAAGGCCATTGCACTGGTACTCCCAAATACAACTCATCAATTGTGCTTGTGGCATATTTTGCAAAACTTTCCAGAACATTTGGCACATGTTTATAATAAGTTTCCGAACTTTCAAAAAGAGTTTCGTCATTGTATTCATGAGACAATAACATGTGATGAATTTGAGGAGGAATGGAGTTCAATAATGACAAAATATGGTTTAGTTGGTAATGATTGGCTAGAAAATCTTTACAACCGATGAGAGAAGTGGGTTCCGGCGTACTTGGGAACCACTTTTTGTGCTGGTATATCAACCACGCAAAGGAGTGAGAGCATGAATAAATTTTTCAAGGATTATGTTCGTTCGAGCACAATGGTGAGTGATTTTGTTCATCAGTACGAAAAAGTCTTAGATGCATGATATTTTAAAGAAAAAGAAAAAGATTTGAGAACGAAATCGACTAAGGCAGTTTTGAAAACATGTTGGGCAATTGAGGAAGAGGCGGCCTCAGTGTATACAAGGAAGTCATTTGAAATCTTTCAAGATAAGCTATTTAATAGCCAGTGATACAAAGCGTCCAAAGTTCAGAAAGAGGGTGAAAGTAAGAGGTATGCGGTGGCACCTAATGGCAAAGAGAAACGTATTTATTATGTGACTTTGGAGAGTGGAGATGCGAAGGCAATATGTACATGTCATATGTTTGAGTTTCTGGGTATTGTTTGTAGGCATATCCTCTGTGTTCTAACAAAGAAATCAAAATTAGATGTGTTGCCATATCACTATGTGGTAGAGCGATGGACAATCAATGCTAAGAGTCGAACTATACTTGAAATACCAGTTTCTGAGGGGCATGTAATGACACAAGAAGATCCGATAATGTGAAAAAACAAGTTGATGATGCAGTTTTACGATATTGCAGAACTTGGCTCACAATCAAGTTTTGCAATGAACCACCTTTCTCTTGCCTTGGAGAAGGTCCACAACGAGTTGCTTTTAATGGAAGACATTGGAGAAAAAAATCTTGAAGGAGACATGTCACATGCAGATTCTCCTATGTTAAGATCACAAGTAATATCAAATTTCTCACAAACTATACAAGATCCTCAACGCATGCCAACGAAAGGAAGACCGAAATCCTTGAGAGCAAAGAACCCGAAAGAAACTCAGTTAGTGAAGAAAAGGCGTTGTAGCATTTGCAAGATTGAAGGTCATACAAAGAACAATTGCCCATCGATCGGGTATAGTAAATTTATCAAAAAAATTTCTTGTGTTATAATATAATAACTTAATTTTTGATGCTTTTATTGTCTTTCTTTCATGTAGGGATCTTAGAAATAGCAATGACAACATATCACAACGAGTTGATATTGAAGAACGTTTCACATCCGGTTAGTGTTTAAGTTCAAAATCATTAATATTTGTGTTGGTAAAAGTTGAGAATAATACAATATTGTTATACTCCTGCAATTATGGTTTAGCATCAATTTTTCTTTGCTCTTCTTCTACAATTATGGTTTATTTTTCTGTACATGGCAGGTGACTTTGGAGCTACAAGTAACGAAGCCCAAGCAAGAAGAGCTGCTAATGAACGTGACCAATAATCTGATTTTTTTGTAGTAGAGAGGTCTTCTGCCTCTTCTGCCAGTGTTTGAAGTTGTATGGACTTTATAATCGCCAAACATCTTGTTAAATGATGGTTCACTTGAAAGTAGAGATTATGATTTGCATAAGAAACCCATATTAATAGATAATTTTTGCCAGGTTCTTATCTACTTATTAAAACCCATAGCAATTTTTCTTGTTTTTTATCTCATAACACAGGTTTTGTTTTTATTAATAAAAATGGACTTATATAAAAAGGCAGCTACTTCTGTACATGATTTATCAATTTTTCGTCACCAAAGTGTTTTTGAGATAAGGAAAAAGAAACTGCTAAAATAAGAAAATACCATCCATGTAAGCGAGATAAGGATTCGAGATGAAGTTTCTCCAAGATTAGCATCAATACTTTTTCATGACCAATTTGTACTAGGTAAATTGTTTTTTCTGCAAAAGGATCCGGCAAGCAAAAGGACATAAAAAACGTTAACTTCAAGCTTATCCATTAACATTACATCACGGGCTTTGTTTAGCCATAACAACATTAACTTCAAACAAACAGCATCAAGCTCATTTACTTGAGCAGTTACATTCAGATTGATGGTCCCAAACACACAGATCCTACCAACATTAGCATTGGGGCTGACATACATGATTATCGTTCAAATTGTAAATAATTACAGCACAAAGCACAATGGTACATAACCATAACAAGAATAATGTTCCCTTGTACTTCTTTTCCAAAAGTTTAAATTTTGCTTCTTTAGCCATTACACACTCTTGGTTGATCCTGTCGTTCCTTCTTTGAGCTAAGTCCAATGTCATTTTGCAACAATGGTTTAGTTCTTGTTCAAAATCAATCCATTGAAAAAATGAGCATTGTCTCTTGATCTTATAGTTTGGACAATTTAAGAACCGTCTGCCAAAGGTAGTATCTTTGGCAGAGATCCTTAGCTTTGCTGGAATCCCACAATGTCAATGTGGTACTGCACCACTGTCATCATCATCATCATACTGCATCTTCATAATGATTAATAATAGACAGTCCAAGCAATAAGCATGCATATCAATATTTATTAACAGCCAATACACAGTCCAAGCAAAACTATTCAGATTTACACAATATATTGCCGAAATTATCTGCAGAACATTTAGTACATGCACTTTCTTATCATAAAATCCATTTTAAATATAACAATGTTAGAACATGAATATACATAATTCCAAACATCAGTAAGAGTTTTATGACAACAAATAATATACGAGTTTCGAGCTAAATATGTAACCATCAGGCATTGAAATTTTGAAATCAAACCTTTAAACATAACAAATTATACAATGGATTCAATTAAGGTACTAAATAATGGCAGCTGCTACAAGTGCCTTGGTTTATTAAGAAATATAAAATTCAGAACCGAAATGACTCAAACAGAATCGAAAATTTACCTTCATTTTGTTGTAAAATGGAAGCTGCGATTTTTTTTTCCCCTTTTTCCTTGTTGTAAAATGATGGAGGGTTAAAGTTTTTATGGGTTTCGGTTTTTTGGGGGAGGGAGGGAGGGATTCGAATAATCACAGATCACGTATGGCTGCGACGTAGAGAGATCGACGACGTAGAGAGATCGATTTCAAGCAGCCGTGGGTTTTGGCTTTCTGGGTATGGCTTCTCACGTATGGTTTCTAGGTATGGTTTCTGGGTTCTGGGTTTCTGGGTATGGCTTCTCACGTATGGTTTCTGGGTTCTGGGTTTTGCTTCTCACGTATGGCTTCTCACGTATGGTTTCTGGGTTCTGGGTTCTAGGTTCTAGGTTTCTGGGTATGGTTTCTGGGTTTCTCCCCGATCTGAGAGGGAGAAGGAGCATATCACGTATGGCTTCTCACGTATGGCGGCGACGTAGAGAGATCGGCGACGTAGATAGATCGGGGAAGGAGACGTGGGTAGAGAGAGGACCAGCAGAGAGAGAGAGAAATCGTGTTGGGTAATCTATCCGTGTGAGACGATAGATTGAGTGCGATGCGGTTTGTTGGGGAGAAGGAGTATCCCTTACGTGTCAGCTCGTCATTAGTTTCCGTTTATCTCACACTATAGGAGTATCCGGTTTAAAGATTTTCTATGATGGATTATATGTTTGGACTCCACCCATATTATGTTACATGATGTAGACGTCATTGCGGGCCTTCAAATTGTGTCATCTAATCATGACGTATACTGCTGGGAGTTATTTTGGGTAGTTTTAACCTGTTTTTTCTTTTGGCCCACTAAAAGACATCACGTCTAAGGATAACGCTAACTGGCTTAAAAGTAATTAGATTCTGTCTTTGTTTGGGCTTGTTTTTTAATATTGTTTTTTATCCTTGTGCTGATGATTTTTAATAGGAAAATATTTTAATTATAAATAGATTATATAAAAATATATTTATAGATTGATATAATTTGATGTGATATATTATATTATAAAATTATTTTTATTTTAAAATAAATTTAACAAATTTAATAATTATTTTTTTAATAATTTTATGAATGTCATGTCCTCCGTTATAAACGAACATTGATTTTGCACCAAGTTGCAGATGAATTGTTTCTAGAGACTGGGACTCCACCGACGTTACGTTAGATGTCCACTTGATCACGACTTTCCTCTAATCATGTACACATCATCGCCGGCCATTAAATTGTGTCATCCTCAAATTATGTCATTCCAACCACCGAGGTATTTTTTCTTTTCGTAGGAAATATTATTTCCACGTAAACTTTCTACCCAAAGTTTTTACCGAAATGTATATTATATTTTTTAATTTTTTTCATTTAATAATGAAAGAATTGTTTTTAAATGAATTTATGATTATTTTATTTTAAAAAAATGTTTAAATACTTTTAAAAAATATTAAAACAAACAAGAAAAAAAAAATTAAACCTGATCGGTGACCTTTTTTTAGCATAACATTGTCCTTTTTTTTAGCAGTGATACAGTGACAACTCTCTACTATTCATTTATAACTTATCAGTAAAATAATAATTTTTTTTATAGTTTAAATACATAAAATCAAAATCAAATATATATTTTAAAAGTATTATTTTATTCTAAGATGGTAGAAAAATAGCAAAATAGTTATTTTATCATTTGTTTTTTTGTAGGGAGCAATCATTTGACCACCAAATTTAAAAATGATCAATCAATAAAACATCAATTGTTTTTAACTATTATTTTTTTAATTTCTTAAATTAATTTAATGAACATAACCTCTCATTTAAAAATTCAGAAATTAAAAACATATTTTTGTTGATAATTTTTAAATTTCATTATCATAGCTGGATGGTTAACCACGCACTCAAATATATATATATATATATATATATATATATATATTTTGAAATGAATGAATCTTCATTAATCATGAAGAAAAATACAACTTTTGTCACTCAAAATAACATATGAGATCTCACATGGACCATCCTCAAGCCATACTACTTCCGAATTTAGATTCTTAGCTAATTGAGTAGCAGCATGTGCTGCTTTATTACCATCCCTTTTGACAAATACTACTCTCCAATGTGGTTGTCTTGATAACATATACTGAATGTCCTCCATTAAGTGACCTATCCAAGAACAATCTTTACCTTTAGCTTGGATATTATCAACTACCATTTTAGCATCTCCTTCAAAAATAACATGACAGATCCCTAATTCTTGACAAAGCTTCATAGCTTGAAGTAAAGCAAACACAGATGAGGCATGTGCTCTAGGAGCAGCCAAGATAACTTCTGCATCACCACATCTATTCCTCATTACAACCCCAATTCCCATACAGTTACTAGCTGTAGTATAGGCTGCATCAAAATTAACTTTGCAAAAAGGTTCCAATGGTGGCTTCCAACAGATTCTATCTTCTGGTATTGCCTCTTCTGATGGCCCTGAATAGGTCTTTTGCAAGTCCCTCATTACTTCTTTGAAAAGGTCAATCTCATCAACAACAGACTTATAGGTAATAGTTGGATTTACAAACTTTTGGTCAAACACCCAAAGATTTCTATGAATCCATAATTTATGAAACACTGCAACCACATATTCCAGTTGATGATTCTCCAATTTCTGCAACAAATCCAACCATAGTACAGTTAGATCTTCATAATCTGAGCTCCATTTCTTGCAGATACTAGCCGAGTCCCCCTAGGCATCTATTGTAGCAAGGCATGTCCAAAGAACATGAAACATAGTTTCCTCATATCTGTTGCACACAAGACATCAACTATCTTCAACAACTATCTTATAATGAAGTTGGCTCTTTGTTGATAAAATGCCCTGCAGTGCCTTCCAAAAAAATTGCTTCACTTTACCATGAACCTATAACTGTCAAAGCTTCCTCCACTGCATAATATCAGTAGAAGCATTAGAAGATTGCCCTGTAACCTGTCTCTGCAATTCCAGATCCTCAAAGTAAGCACTTTTGACAATAAAAACCCCTTTTGGGGATTTTACCCATATGAGACTGTCTCCAACCTCCCTGCAACTTAGTGGTAAACTGGAGATTAATTGAGCATCCTCCATATTGAATACTGCATCCACCACATCAGTCTTCCATGTACAGGTTTCTTTGTTAATCAAATCTGCAACCTTAGCATTGTAATCAAGAGAGTTCATAGGAGTTTGTACCTTATAAGTAGAGGGTCGAGGCAGCCATTTATCATGCCAAATGCTAATCTTCCCTCCATTTCCTACCCTCCAAACAACACCTGACTTGACTAAATCCAACGAAGACCATAAGCTTCTCCAAATATGTGATGGAGAAAAGCCCACCTTGAACTCAAAAATATGACAGTTCTTAAAATACTTGTATTTAAAGATCTGAGCCACTAGAGAGGAAGGTTCTTGCAACATCTTCCAAGCCTTGTTAAAGCTGATTAGGTTTCTAAAGCCAAGTCCTCCCTTGTTCTTTACTTGTCCTAGCTTTTCCCATCTTAACCAATGAATGCCTTTTACATCTTTATTATTCTTCCACCAGAACTGAGATATCATAGTCTCAATTTCCTTTAACAAGTCAAATGGCAGCTTAAAGACACTCATAGTATAAGCTGGAATTGCTTGAAGTACACTTTTAATCAAAATTTCTTTACCAGCTTTGGACAAAAATACAGATTTCCAGCTTGTAATTCTTCTCCAAATCTTCTCCTTCAGACCATGAAAAGTGTTGTATTTTGATCTTCCCACAACAGTAGGCAGGCCCAAATACTTATTATAATTCCCACACACCATCCTATGAAAAGACTGGACGATTAGACTCTGAGCATTAGGATGAGAATTTTTGCTGAACAATATGGATGTCTTCTATTTATTAAGAACCTAACCTGAGGCGCACTCATATTTCCACAAAATCTGCTCCACCCTCATCCATTCTTCTTGTTTTGTTATGCAAAATATGACACAATCATCTGCAAAGAGAAGATGGTTAATTCTCATACCACCTCTTGAAGCTACTACTCCCCTTATACTTCCATTTTGCTCAGCTTGCTGAAATAAAGCACTCAATCTTTCTGCACAAATGAGGAATAAATATGGTGATAGGGGATCACCTTAGCGTAATCCTCTTGAAGGTATGATAGTATCTCCTGGTATCCCATTGAATTTAACTGAATAACTAACAGTTTTAACACAAGTCATAATTAGACTGGTCCACCTACTACCAAATCCCAGTTTCAGCAACATAGCTTCTAAATACTCTCATTCTACTCGATCACAACCTTTAGACATATCAAGCTTAATTGCCATGCTTCCCAATCTACCTTTTTGTCTTGATTGCATCGTATGTAAAAGTTCATAAGCAACCAAAATATTATATGTTATCAACCTACCAGGAATAAATGCACTTTGATTCCAAGATATGATTTGTGACAACACCTGCTTCATTCTATTGACCATTACTTTTGAGATTAACTTATACAAAACATTACATAAGCTAATAGGTCTAAACTCATGCATAGTTGTAGGAGAATGTACCTTAGGAACCAAAGCAATGTGTGTATGATTTAAACCATTAGGCATGTTACCATTCCTGAGAAACTCCAACACTGAGCTTGACACCTCATCCCCCACCACCTCCCAATGATCTTGGAAAAATCCAGCACTAAAACCATCTGATCCAGGGGCTTTAAAAGGGGACATTTGTTTTAATACAAGCTCCACTTCTTCTCTACAGAATTCCTTTTCCAGCTTCACTCTCTTATCTTTAGAAATCATTTGTTTCACACCCCCTGCACATTGCTTGATCTGCTCTTTGGAAGGATTAGTATACAAATAAGTCATAGAGAAATGGTGTGAAAAACCATGTGTAGTGTCTTCATGCTCAGTCAATAACACATTATTAGTGTCACGGATTTGCTTGATAGAATTTTTCTTTCTTCTTTGAGTAACACATGCGTGAAAATAAGTTGTATTCCTGTCCCCTTTCTCTAAGTAGTGCTTTTTTGCTCTTTATTTCCACTTTAGATCTTCTTGTTCCAATAAGAAATTCAATTCTTTTTGTAATTGTTTCTGAGCACTCACATTTTCTGCCTTTTCATCTTTTTGTAATAAGGATATGGCTTCTGTTTTTGTTTTGATAGCCTTCAGCCTATCCTTTTCTAGTGTTCTACTCCACCTTTTGAGCCCCTTACTATAGTGTTCTAGCTTGGCTTGTATTGCTACTAGCTGGTTCCTTTCTCCAATATTCTTCCTCCATTCATATGCCACTACTCCACTACAGCCCTCTTCTTGACTCCACCCTACTTCATATTTAAAATTGCAAGGAACAAAGCGTGTCACTTGATTAGCAGCATAGTGAAGCACAATTGGTCTGTGATCTGAACATACTGCCTAAAGCATTTTATTAGCCATCCACATTTTATTAGCCAGCACTCGATCTAGCCTCTCTTTAGTAAAAGAGGCATCTTCATGTCTATTGGACTAGGTAATTTATCCCCTCTCCAACCTAAATCGAAAAGGGAACCCTTTGATAAAACCTGTCTAAAGCTCTGCATCTGTTTCTCAGCTCTTGGCCTTCCTCCCACCTTCTCATCATTTGTCAATATCTCATTGTAATCACCAATTATACACCATCCTAAATTCACTGGTTGAAAGGAATTTAGCAAATCAAACCCCCCTTGTCTTTGGTTGACCTCAGGGTGACCATAAAAACAAGTCAACAAGCATCTACTCCCACTCCTCCCATCAATTATAAAAGCATTAATATGTCTACACGAAAAATTCAATAAGCCAACATCAAGAAATTGTTTCCACATAAGAATTAAACCCCCACTTCTACCCATAGCATCAACAGCAATGTGCCCTTCATACTTCATTTTCTTAGCAACCCATTAGGCACTATTCTTGCAGAGCTTGGTTTCCATTAGAAAAACCAAGTTAGGAACTTTGGCTTTAATCTGAAGACGAAGGCTTTGAACTTTTCAGGGGTTCCCAAGCCCCCGACAATTCTAGCTTAATATTTTCATAATGGTTGGCGGGGCTATAACAATATATTTTATATTTTTGAATACAAGAAGGTTTTTTCTAGAGTAAAATGAAGAAAGTAATTAAGAAGAGTAAGTTGAATACAAATTTTAAATAAACAAATTTTATGTAGATTTCTTTATAAAAAATGAGTCATTAAAAAAAGAAATTTTTTTTAACACGTTTGTTAAGGTAGAAACTACCTTTTTACAAAAGTTTGCTTGAATTTTATCTATTTAAAATTTATACAAATTATTTATCAATAAAGAATCTTAGCAGCTTTAACTCTTAAAATAATTATACAGATAATTAGATAATATTTCTGTGATACCTTGTATTTACGTGTTTTTTATTGAATGATTATTTAAATTATTATAATTAATGGTTCTTTTATTTTAAATTAAACGTGCTTCTCGTTGTATTGTTTTATGATTTTTTGTAAGTAGTGATATTTAAATAATGTGTTTTTTTATATTAATAATTATTTCGCATTTAAATTACTCTCTAGTTTAAATTGCTTTATTTTTGGGCTTTAACTAATTTATTTTATTAATATTGAGTTGTGTTTTTATTTGGATTTTATTTATTTTATTGTGATTTTAAATTAGTTTATTGTTGAATTTTATTATTTTATTTTACTAAGTCACTGCGTTTAAATTATTCATTTTACTGTTTTAAATTTATTTTCGTTGGATCAGTTTTGATGATCCAAGTTGTGAGGATTGAACCTCATTTCTTTTTCTTCATTTTTCCTTTTTTCTTTTTCTTTTTTCCTTTTCTTTTTTTATTCTTTCTTTTTCTTTTTCCCCTATGTTTTTCCCTAGCTCGTGCGCGACCCAGCCCCCCTCTCTTCCATCTCATGCGTCTCTCTCTCACTACAATCGGTGCCGCCATGCGCCACAGCCCGACATCACCGCCTGGTCCATGACCATCCCCACCCTCCGGCGAGTTCAACCAACTCGGCCACCACCCCACGCCCCACACTCTCTCCCTTAGCTGTATAGAGCCCGAAAGGGCTATAAATTCACTGCGTCACCGTGCGCCATCGTCCAGCACCACCACCACAGCTTCCCCTTCTGTTGGCCAACATAGTCCACCTCTCTCAGCCCCTAGTTCCCAGCCGTTTACTCCCAAAAAGCCCATCAAGCCGCACAAACTTAGCCTTGCAGTGCCTCCGTTGGCCACCAGCTCTTCCCCCACGTTATCACCAGCTTCCCAGCAACCCAAACCACCCATCCTCAGCTTCAATCTGTCACCAGTGAAGCTCAACCATCTCCATTTCAAATTTGACCTTTTTGGCTTTCGACCGCCATTTGTACTGCCACCCACAGCTAACCATTACTTTCATTAGCTTCACCAACACCTCTAAGCCTTTCCCGACCAATTTCAAGTCTTAGTTTGTCCTTATTCAAAAATTGATATTTTGAAACTCACGGCCTTAATGCGATTTGCACTGTTACATTGCCTTGCCACTGCTTCTTGCACCTCTGTGATCCTTCGAAAAATATTTTATAGCACTCTAAGTATTTTTCCAAAGAACTTTTGAGATTTACTTATATTTTTGCACTAACTAGGAGTGTAACGGGTCCGGTTCGGTCCAGTGTTAGATAAAATTTAGGACCGAATCAGTATGTATCAGTTTTGTATTTTTCAAAACCGATTACGCACTGGTCACCCTCCTAAACCTGTACTCCGGTTTTGTCAATTTTTGGTCTGGTTTTAATGTACTATATTATATATTATATAATATATTATATTATAGTATATAATACTATAGTGATAATATATTGTAATATATTATAAGATATATTATAATTGTATTATAGACTATAATGATATATTATAATATATAATATAATATATTGATATGTTATATTATAATATATAATGATATAGTATTAGTATAACTATTAATTAGTAATGTATCATATAATACAAAACTATTTTATATATAGTTATATATTATATATAAATATTATATACAATATAAAAAATTAAAAAATATATTTAAACCGGTCCGGTTCGGTTTTAGAAAAAGAAAAATTGGAACCGGACTGATTTCGACCGGTTTTAAGAAAAATAAAACCGGTACCGGATCAGACCGATCCCACCGGTTTGGTCTGGTCCGGTCTGGTTTACCGGTTTATCAGTTTTTTTTTACACCCCTAGTGCTAACTCATATTTACTGTGATTTTAGTTGGTTGTGCCATACTAAGTCAAAGGAATTTGGGGGTCTGTCGAAACTGGAAAACTGAGTTATTTATTGTTTGGGAGATGTTGAGATGTTGAGATTGGTTGGTTATTTTTTGTGACTTGTCGCATGCATTGCATGATGGACGCATGTTCATGTTTATAAAATGAAAACTGGATTCTCGCATATTTCATGAATGTTCATGTGTCGGAAAATGGAAAGTGGGTTTTCGTGTAAAAGTGGATATTTGGGTGCGTGTGTATCATGACCCTAAGTCGAGATGGGGCATTATCTCGGTAAAGCTCCTCCGGTCACTCAAGGTTGTCACTGGGAGACAACAGGTTCGGACGTTACGATAACGCTATCGTGCCGACTCTGTGGCCCCTCGGTTGGCGAAGGCTAGAGGATGCCTAGTCATGGTACGTGCTAGGAGCGGAGCTGGGTATTGCTCGTAATGAAGTCACATGCGTGGTCGTTACCTGCAGTGTGGCTTGAGAGCCAGAGTGTGCAGATGATCCCTAAGGGTGATCATGGTACATACATTAAAATTGGATTTTAGGCCATTTTCTGGGAAAATGGCAAGATTTGATAAAGTGGATTTATACGAACCATTTTCTGGAAAAATGATGGCTTTTATGTTGGGCCATTTTAAGAGAAAATGGCGAATGTTTTTGGACTAAATATATTTTTGGGCCAAAATAGAAGTTTGGCGTGTGTTGAAAAATTATTCGTTTTCTAGGAAATTGTGATTTTTGGGTCTCATGCATAACTCATCATATGCATGATTGATTGTTAGTTGCTTCTAGATATTTTATCTCATGAGTTGTTTTGGATTCTTACTTACCTGCAGTACCATTTTTTGATACTGTAGCCTTTGATGCAGATGAAAAGGAGGATGAGCCTGTAGTGCCTCTTGTGTGTGTGTATATGTTGAAAATTATTTTCCTATTTTTAAATTATGTATTTTGATTTATGACTTTGTTATTGAAAATTTGTAATATTTTGATACGCTTATGTTTAAGCGAATTTGTATGTAAACAATTCTGATACTTAGTGATCGACTTAACCCATTCCGCTGCATTGTTTTTTATAGTACACTTTTGCTTGTTCACACACTTGGTACTTAGTGATGGGATGCATGACCTGTGTTATTATCATCCTAATACTTTGATTTCTACATGCCCATACGTGGGAGTAGGGGGCGTCACAATTTCGAGTCAAGTTGATACTAAAAAAAGAGAGTTCAAGACGATACAGAAAACCAATCCCATCTTTATTGAAAGAACCAAGCAGGAGGTAAGATCCAACTGCTTCGTGTAATTAAAGCTTAGGAACGGTTTGGCCACACAAATTTCTCATCTCAAATACAAAATTTTCATCTCATTATTACAACTTTCCCAAATCTCCATATAAAATATAATAAACTATTCAACTTTTTCTTAACTTTTTTAAATTTCAAAACAATAATAATATTAAAATATAATATTTTAATATTTCATCTTAAAATATAAAATTTTCATATGAAAATTCTCAGTGTCCAAGCAGAACTTAAACTCTTAATTAGAGAGAGCCTACGATGATCAAGTCTGTCATTTTATAAAGCCCAACTTGCCTGTTACTCCATCGTTCTGTCCATGCATATAATTGCCCAATGACAATTATTTGTCCAGTGGAATGACGTTGTGATATGATAAATGCACAGTAATAGAGTTTGTGAGTGATAGTCTTTTAGACTCTGTTTGTCCCTACAAAATTTTAATTTCATTGTTATAATGTTTTTAAATTTTTATATAAAATACATAAAATAATTTATTTTTTTAATTTTAAAATAATAATAATATTAAAATATATTATTTTAATATTTTATCTTAAAATTTAAAATTTTACATTTATCTCATTGTATTTCTTTTTAGAGGGATGATAGACGTATAATATTTTTATAACTATTTTTATAATTTTATTTTAAATTAAAAATATTTTTGTAAAACCATATTATTGATTCTAAAAAGGCTAGCGGTTGTATGTATATCACTTTTTTCTTTATAATGGCACTGATTGTACAAGAATTAAGTTTTTTTTTTTGAAAGAGACGGGGTCACATGTCCGATAGTGACCTATTCCCAATTTTATTAAAGAAAACCCTCACTTGTGGCGGAGGAATACCATAATAGAACAAATAAACATAAGGACTACAAAAACCAAAAGACAAGACACCTAACAAAGAAAGCAAATACATATAAACATAATCCACAAACATCCTATCGCTAGAGTGCCTTAAAACCGAAAAGAAGGGAAACCATTTCTATCCAGACAAACCATACCTTGTGCAACCCGTGGCAACCTCTCATTCTTGTCATAGCTTTTAATAATTCCCTCTTCTCCATCCCTTGCCAAAAAATCCGCAACTTTGTTACCTTCCCGAAAAATATGAGATATAGTAACTATCATATCTTCCAGGCCTTCCATTAACTGCTCCCAAAGATCCCATAAGTACCACACATTGCAAGCCTTTGTAACTACCCAGTGCACTAACAAGGCAGAATCGCATTCAACTTCCACCCGATAAAAGCCATGCTCTTTACACATTCTAAGACCTCGTGACAGAGCTCTCATTTCCGCAGCATTTTTTGTACCAAACCCAAAAAATTCCGAGAAAGCCGCTTTGACTATACCTTCATGGTCTCTAATCACTCCACCTCCACCACAAGTCCCCGGGTTGCCCCTACAACTCCCGTCCACATTAAGCTTTACCTATCCCGGCTTCGGTTTCAACCATTTGACCACCCTTATATTTCGGTTAATAACTTGCTTTATAGGCATATTAATTGATGCTAATAACTCTTTATCCATATCTGATAACCTGCTACATTTGGTGATGTTATCCGAAATTTGGGACAACCAGAATTTTACCGAGATCCAAATGGTCTCAGGTGATTCATACGTAGACTCCATACTGGCTTTGCACCTACGAAGCCACTTACGCCAAGTAATAAGGCTCGGAATTAAGCCTACCAGGATCCCACGTTGTGAGGACCTCTTCGCACAGCTAAACCATGCAAAAATCCGAGCACGCCAGCTGCTGAAACCCATGCACCGAACGCCCAGCATCACCGTTGCTTTCTCCCAGACTGCCCTCGCAACATCCCCTGAACTTAAAACATGATCAAGCGTTTCCAAACTGCCACTAGCACAGCAGTCGCATCTGGATGCAAGAGCTACTCCCATATCCGTTATTCGCATGTCAATCGGTAAGCTTCGAAACCAAGCCTTCCAAACACAGACCACCACTTGTCTAGGGAGCAGATTGTGCCAAAACCACCCCTTCCAAGGGAGCTCGTCTCTTCTTACTCTTGTAATATTCCAAGCTGATGCTGTTGTAAAAATGCCATTTTTATTCGGTTCCCATATATATCCATCAGACCCTTCCTTCCCAGCCATTACCGATCGCATGATCTCCCATGCTCTGTTTTCACCAACCAAGTCTCTAAGAGCATTTTCATCCCACACGTTGCCAATCCATAAGTCCTTCACTTTAACCAACAGATTAGCTATATCTTGGACTTGAACACTTAGCGGACCACTCGATAACCACTTAACATGCCAAAATGGCACATTCCCCTCCTTGATCCGCACTCTAGTATTTTCATGAACTTCTGGAAAAACCTGCATCAAAGCCTTCCATAAACATGAACCAGTTTCTTTTGAAGCTGCCAAAACTAGATTCCCGTCCCTCGCATATTTCACACGAAAAAACCATGCCCAAAGGTTATCCATCGTTATGAGGCGCCAAACTAACTTTATATGCATCCCTCTCTACATTTCATTGAAATCCCGTATACCTAAGCCCCCCTCATTTATTGGCTTGCAGATCGATGACCAGGAGACCCATCTCCTCTTCGGCTTTCCGTGATGTGTCCCCCATAAGAAGGTTGACAAATTCGAGTTTAGCTTGGATGAAAGAATCTAAGGAACATTAAGAACTGCCAACAAGTGAGTTGCCATGCACGACAACTCATGCTTGATCAACGTTACCTGACCAGCTTGGGATAATGTTTTTACTTTCCAACCCGCCACCTTATTTCGTACTTTATTCACCAATGGCTCCAAATGTCTAGCAGTAAGACGTCCTGTTACCAAAGGAACTCCCAAATATATTGTTGGAAAAGACCCCTCCGTGAAGCCTGTATTATTCAGTAGGCCACACCTTTGATTGTATGGAATTTTTTTTGACATAAAGAGAGCTGATTTTTCTTTATTAATGGCTTGACCAGACCATTGAGCATATTGTTCCAGAATTCGGATGATCCCTCTAAATGACTTTTTCCCACCATTTGCAAAAATAAGAAGGTCATCTGCATAAAGAAGATGCGAGACCAAAGGTGCACCTCTCGGGATATAATATGGCGATATTCTTCCATCATTAAAATTTTGCTTCAGCATTCTAGTAAGAACTTCCTGCATAATAATAAATAAATAAGGCGAGAGGGGGTCCCCTTGGCGCAACCCTCATGTAGGATTGAAAAAACCGTTATACGTGCCCTTCATCATAATCAAAAACCAAGGAGAATTTATGCAATTTTCTACCAAGCCACAAGCTCTATCGGCAAAGCCAAAACTTCTTAAGACCATACTCAAAAAATTCCAATCCACTCTATCATATGCTTTCGCCATATCTATTTTCAACATAACATTTCCTCCCTTTGTCTTACGATGGAGAGCATGTACCATTTCTTGAGCAAGGGTTATATTCTCAAAAATACTCCGCCCTGGAACAAACGCACCTTGCTCCCAAGAAATCATTCGAGGAAGCAAGCTCGCCAACCGATTCACAAGAATTTTCGAAAACACTTTGTATGCCGCATTACACAAGCTAATCGGCATGAACTTATCAAAATTATGAGGGTCATGCACTTTGGGAATAAGAACTATGTAAGAAGCTGAATAAAATCTAGGCAACGGCGTACCTCGAAAAAAATCATGTGCAGCTTCTAACACATCCCATTTAACAATAGGCCAGTAATGCATATAAAATTCAGAACCGAAACCATATGGCCCGGGGCTGCTTAGCTTAGGAATAGACTTCAAAGTCGCCCAAACCTCCTCTTCCGTAGGATCTTTAACAAGCTCTTGGTTTTCCTTTGCATTTACCACCGTTGATAATAAACCACTTAAATCTGGTACTCCCGTAGGCCCCTCCCCCGTGAGGAAATTTTGAAAGTGAATCACTGCTGCATTATGAATATCCTCCCGAGACTCCAGAACAACTCCATTTGGTAGAGTCATTCTTGAAACTGTAGAAGCCTTCCTACGTTGGTTGACCACGGCATGATAAAATTTGGAGTTACGGTCTCCTTCCGTGATCCATCTCTTTTTGGCCTGTTGAGACAGCCGGATCTCTTCCCTGTTTTCCCACCTCTCTAATTCTGCTTTTGTCTGCATATACTCATGCTCTAATTATGCTATGTGCCTCCCTTGCAACCGCATCTCCAGAAGTTCCACTTTTGCCTCTAACTCCTTTATCAACTGATCTACTCGGCCAAAAATCTCCTGATTCCACTTCCTAAGCAATGGCTTCAGCTTCTTCAATTTTGCCGCCAAGCATACTAAACCAGTCCCAGGTACCGGTTCTCTCCATACCCCCTCCACACACTGAAGAAAATTCTCATGAGTGCACCACATACTTTGGAACCGAAATGGAGCTGGGCCATATCTCTTGGACTCCACCGCAAGCTTTATTAACATTGGATAATGATCCGATGTCCTTTGCTTTAAGTACTCTATGCACCCATTCAGAAACCTCTGAGAGAAAGCCAAATTCAGAAGGGCTCTATCCAGACGTGCCCAACTCCTCGATGGACCCTGATGCCTGTTGCACCACGACATTCTACCTCCATAACCTGTCATCTCCACAAGACCACAGTTGTGTATACAAGAATTAAATTCCGACATAGCCGATAGAGATCTCGGATTACCTCCAATATGTTCTCGGTCTTCTCGGATAATGTTAAAATCGCCTACCACCACCAACGGAGTACGATCTTCACGCATAGCCTCCATATCTTGCCAAAGCAACCTTCTTTCCACTAGATTACATTTTGCATATACGAAAACCACATTGATGCTATCCGCTCCCTTGCTAAGGCAGCCAGAGATCATCTGATTGGACATACCATGCACTTCAAATGTCAATTCATCAATCCAGAATACCCAAATCTTCCCTCCCATAGCTTCATTGGCACAATATAATGGATATCCAAAAACATTCGCCCAGTATACCATCACCTCCTCATCAGCAAAAGGTTCAACAAGTACTAAAACCGATGGTTTGTATTTCCTTATCAAATTCCTCAGTCTTCTTTTTGACGTGCCCAATCCCCGCACGTTCCAAACCATCATTTTATCAATCATAGATTCAGTCTTTCAAGCCTGGAAATGGCCCGACGGTTTTGTCGCACGGTCTGCCTTGTAGTTCTCTTCAGAGGTGGACCTGTGTTCCTTAAATAAGATTATGAACCATAGCCTTTCGATGTTGCGAGTGCATCTATGGTTTCCTCAATCTCCTGGTCTGATCCATATTTATCCTCCCGCATTTCCCCTGTTTTCGTATTCTCTATTTCCAACAGTTCATAAACCACATGCTGTTGTCCCTCAATCGGCTGCCTATCCCATATTAAAATCTCTTGCATGGCTAAGACCTCCGTACAGGTCTCACTTTGTTCCACGTTATGTGTATTCTCTTCATATACCCCATATTGATCTTCCTGATTTGTGTCCGCCGTCTCCTCCCTCTCCATCTCAGAACTATCCTTGTCAACTCCAACATTCTGCTTCTCCATATCCTTATTAATTGTCACTACTACATGGCCATCCTCTGTTTGTTTGACTGGATTCTCCCCACCAGGTGCCTCCAAGTTTTGACCTTTTTGCTGCTCCTCCTCCTCCATTATACTAACATCACCAACGTCCTCCCCATTCACATTATAGTCATGTTCCTTCGGCAATTCAGTTTTCTTTTCTTATGTTTCCTCGTGCAATCCTTTTCCCTTAACACGCCATTCGTCAACCTTCTTTTGGTTTTTGGGTGCTCTATCAATCTGAACTGGCTTTTCCATCCTTGTCCTACATACATTCTCCAAGTGCCCCTGCTGACAGCATCGCTTACAATAAAAACTTTGCTTCTCATACCTCACCTCTTGCCAAATATTCTTATTTGCTGAAACAACAATAGGGAAACCTTGGACTTGTTCCTCCAGCAAATTAATTTCCACACATAACCTAGCACCTGAGGCCCTAGTATTATTAAGAGTTGCATTGTCAGTGCCTAAAAAACGTCCAAACCTTGTTGCTAATATCTACAAACAATTTATCCGATACATATGCAACGGTAGCCCTGGCAAGAACACCCATTGTGGGGCCAAAGAGGGTTCTTTCATCAAATCGAAATCCTTGGTCCATCGAAACAAGCGAAATGCACACCCTTCTAAAACCCTTCCTTCTCTCGCCCATGCATGAATAAAATCACGTTCCGACTATAAATTTAAAAACACATGATGCGCATCCATGAAACTAATCGTTGGGATTTCAAGCAGACCCCACGTTTTAATCACCGCCAGCCTTATGTTATCGATAGACAAACGAGAATGCAAAAATTTCAACACCAACGCATGCCGAAACTCCTCCGCAGCCCGTGTTATCTCAACCTTAGAAAATACAAAACCTTGTTGGCCATCAACCTCCACAGGGTATCGCATCGGCAACTTGAAGCTAGGCGCTGGCAAAGGTTTAGAAACGGCATGGGCATAAGATACTGGCTAATCTGAGATCCCCGCCGGTGTAGAGGACACCAGAGGGGCAGCTGTCGCCGCCATGCAGGAACCCTACTCGCGAAAAAAGAAAGCAACGTCGAAAACAGTATTTCTGAAATATACGGAGCTCTAAAAAAAGAATAAGATACCCACAAATATTATACAAGAATTAAGTTGATTAACTTTAGAGCAGTAGAAATTCTAGGAAAGGATTTTTTTTAGGTGCAGTATAATTTAAGAAAAAATTTCCTTCAATTATAAATCATTTCTATAGCTATTTATATTAATTGGATCAAAATAAATAAACAAATCAGTGCAATCCATTTATATGTAACAAATTAAACGAGTTGAAAGAAGTTAAACGGGTTTTATTCAGGTTCACACAATAAAAGTTAATTACTAACTGAATTATGCGCATCATGTCACCAATTATTGAGCCGTGTTAGTATTTTAAAGTCTGCGCTGTTTAATTAATTGAGTGATGTTCTTGTTAATCTATAATGTCTAATACTCATAACTTGACACGATATAAACATGACTCATGAATACAAATTATCACTCTAATTTTAATGTGTGAGAGATAAACAAATATTATGGGTCTTAGAATGTTTATTAACTCCCCGCACCTCGCCCCGCATGGTGCGGGGGTGGGGTTTTTCCATCCGCCCCCCGCCCCGCTAGGCAGGATGAGAAGCGAATACCCGTCTCACCCAATCTCATTTTCACTTTAAATATAAACTACATTTTATTATATTTAAAAATTATTTCTAGATCAAAATTATTTCTAGATCCAAAAGTGATCAAAAATATATTTTTAGATCCAAATGGTAAAATTTTGTAAATATGACTATAATTTAAAAATTATGTAGTTTTTAAATTTGCTAGTGCATATTTTATATAAGTTGTAGTGTAGTAGTTATAAACTATTTAGTTTTTAAATTTACTAATGCATACTTTGTAAACAAGTCTAACAAAATGTAATATATATATTTATATATATACAATTTGTAAAATATAAAGATATATTTATATTTATATATATAAAGATATATTTATGTTTTTATATATATAAATATTTATGTTTATATATATTATATATATAAGGGGTGGGGCAGGACTAGATGCGGGACAGGGGCGGGGGCCCCCGCCCATGTGGGGCGGTGTTTCCCGCCCCGCCATGCGGGGGCGGTGCAGCAGGGTGTGGGGCCCCGCTGCCCACCCCTACATAAAATCGCATAGGAGAACACCAAAGTAAAAATTAAAAAAAAGCCCAATCAAAAGAATGATAAATTGAACCTCGGATGCTTGAAGCATCAAAAGTCAAGAAATTTGGCAAATTTGCCAAACGTTTAGTGTTATTTAGAAAACTCTGATCAAGCATATTAAAATTCCCACAGGGGACTTTGGGTTTAAAATCAAGTCTTATTCCCACTTCACAAGAAAAACTTCTATGTAATAAATTAGTGGTTTGTCAACAAATAATTAACAATATTTTCTCAAACGCAGAAGAAAGCTAAGAGGATTTCACGATGATGAGATTCATAGTGAATTTTTCATCCATATAAACAAAGATCGTAAATTAATGGTCCAATAATTATCGCAAGAAAAAATTGACCACTAGAAAGCAAATGTAAAAAAAATGGTCCACAATGCCTAGAGATCTTCCAGATTGGTTAACCAAAACTAAACAATCTCATCTCATCTCATCTCATCTAATCATTACAATTTTTTTAAATTCTCATATAAAATATAATAAACAATTTAACCTTTTCAAATCCCAATACAAAATTAATATTAAAAAAATTATATTATAACAATATTTTATTCATTACTATTCAAAACATCTCATCTCATTTCATCTGAATTGTGTAACAAAACGGGGTACAAAAAATAATAAGTAAGCAAATGTTTGGTAACTAGGAAAAAAGGAAATACATATATGCACACGACATACAGATATTCAGTATGTGTGTGTTTTATATTTACACATTAAATTTCAATTACCAAATTGCCTGCTCAAGTTAGTTTTCTACATGCAAGCTCTCCAAATTTCGAAACCCAAATCACAAAAAATCATGAAAATCACATTTCAATTTTCTTCCACTCTTCATGAATTTTCTCAGCATCTGAACATAAATGATAAAAATAAGCCGAATTAACTTGAGAGCTAGTGACTTCATTGTGAGCAATCTTGCAGAAAATGCAGTTGTTTTGTTGATCATTCTTCTCAGAATCACACACCGCTAAGTCTCATCCGAATCAAAAGTGCAATCGAAAAATGAGAGGATTGAAAAAGTGGGATGGGAGTCCGACCCTGAGGCTGATTGGACCCAAGAGTGCAGATATGGAAAGAGAGAATGGCGAGCCTCTATGCCTCCGTGTCAAGCGAAACTTAACCTTGTGACAGAATCACTAGTTGTGGATGTGGCTATGCCAATGATTTCTAGAGCTTTCTAAGGTGAGGTTTTGATTTGAGAAGGCAAAGAAACAAACCAAAACAGTTGGTTTTTCCATATTTTTTGTTTGAGTATTTAGTAATTTATTGAGATGGTGGAAGTTTGGCGTGATCGTGTTAGGATTGTGGTCGAGATAGTGGCGGTTGGTTAGTTTTGGTTGCTTTGTTTTGCTCCTCATTATATTTACACTACACTTACATCATACTTATTTTTATTTTTTTGTTTTATTCTTTTTAACTAATTGAATTATTTTACTTATCATCCATACATTACTAATTTCCTAAGAGAAAAAATAAAAAATGAAAAAAATTATGTGCGGTGTGTTATGTGAGGATGATGAGTAAAATTTTTCTATTATCGTTGAAACGTTCTATTTGAATGCTGGTGTTCCTCCAATTAATTGAGATAAGATAAGATTTGATTTGTTAGAAAAATTTAAAATTAATACCTCTTACAAATCAAGTCTTGCTATGTTAACTAAATAGAGAGTATGCTTTACACATTGACTTTCAAATAAAATAACTTTTTTTTTTCCTTTCTTTACCATTTGGCCTACGGTTTCGTTAGCTAGTTGGGAGTTCCAACTTCTAAGTGTCCAATAGAGTTTTGTTAACAAGGGCTTGTTGATGGCTAAAATGTTCACCACGTAGGAGTCTCCTTCTAGTACCATATATTTGAATCCACAAGCCTGAGCTTCTTTAAGATCTAATTTAGCTATTTAGCTTCTCCAAAGTAAGGATTTGTACTGTCGATTTCTTCCGTCATAGCAAAAATAAGTTCTCCTGTGGATGATCTATGCATTGCAGTTGCGATGCATCTTGAGTTATCAAAAGCATGGGACTGGATGTGAATGAGGGGAGCATTCCATTCGAGTTGGTTAGCTCAATATATATAGTTAAAACCGGCCTAGATTAATTTCAAGAATTGGAATGGGAGAGGAATAAACATGTAGAACTAATCTAATAATATTTATTGAGTCTTTAATCATATTAAAGAAGTTGAGACATAATTTTTGTGTTGATCTTTTTTCACTCTAAATTCTCAAATTTGAATATAAACTTTTAGAGATCTAAATCATTTTTCCTTTGAAAAAATAACTATCTAAATTCAAACAGCAATAAAATTATATTGGGTGAACATGACAGTTTAAAATGGGAATGACAAAAAATGCAACAGAAGTTCATGTATTTGTTCCAATGAAAAATAATCATCAATTCTGCTTAGTCTGCCATACAACATTACAATAAATAAGGTAAAAAGTTAAAATCTAGGCTTTATTTTTCTATCGAAGATGCCTGATCCATAGGTTGAAACAAGCATGTCAACAAGAAGGCGAAATTGCATCAATACAAATAGAATAATGGGAACACCAGCCAAACCAATAATAGGAACGACAATCCAATATTTTTCATGTAACATAAGTAAAAGAGCAGCAGAAAATGCCATCATCATGGTTGCAATAGAGAAGAAGAGAGCGAAAAGGCCTATAATCATCTTTCTGGGCAAGGATCTAAGAAAGTCTTCTTCTGCATAACGCGATGTGAGGATTCCCAAAAACATCAATACTGAAGTCGAGGAAGAAAATAGCGACAGAGAATCAGTTACTATAAATAGTTTAAATAGTTTGTCTTGCACGAAGATTGACATGCCTGTATCTTGGTTGTTACTATCGGGAATGGTAAATGCTGCCGCAAACATAATGGTAATGATAAGAGTACCAACCACAGTACAAGAAGTTGCAGTGCCCTTCGTCCATTTTTCTCCCTCTTTTCTCAATTGTTTGTGGTTTTTCGTAAACAATTGTCTGGGAGTCAAATGGTCTTGGTTTAAATGTTCCTCACAGGAGAAGGACAAATGCGTTCCACCTCCTGCATTTATTAAATAAAGTATTAGGGAAAAAATCATAACTAGAATATTGCAAAAGATTTATCCATCAATATTCAACAAAATGAGACTATCATCAAGTTTTCTGTATTGCTTCTCCTTGGCTCTTGTGCACAATCACTGCACAATCACTTCAATCTTTGGTTTTTTGAATTCATGTGAATTTTGTTGTCCTCATTTTTATACGATTATATTCTAAATTGAGAGTAAAAATTAGAGTATTTATGTAAAAAAATATTATTTTATAAAACTATACCCTATTTAAATTATGGATGTGTAAAAATGATTATATGTATATCAGTTTCCTTTTACTCTTTTTGTAAATTTGTGATTTTGTTTTTCAATTTAATCCTTTTTTAAGTGGAGGGCGAGAATTTCAGCTTTCTTATAATAAAGAATTTGATTAGCAACAATATCGCAACCCCAACAAACATAGAATGCAAAATAAAGTTATTCTATATATAAATGTAATACTTTGAGAGTCCTTGATTAAGATGATTCCATAGTAGAGTTCTTAAAATCAAAATATCACTATTTTGAAGTTAAATGATACAGATTTTTCAACCCGCATGCATTTCCCACATTTCAGACACAAAATTGAGAAAAGAAAAGAAAAAGTTTAGAAAGATAGCAGCAAATTAATGCTGTCTTGGTAATTTCTCTACCTACCAATAAATTAACATTTGGTAATAAATGAAGATATTAATACACATTAATAAAGTACAACAAATGGGCTCAAGGAGACTGACTTCTTGCCTAATAAATTGAAAGTTTTTTATTATACTTACGTTATCGGGGGTGCTTTTTTTTTTTTTTTGCTCTATTTAAAAATCTATCACTAAATCAGTTTAAAGAGTGTATAAACTAAACGATCTTTACTCATAAGCACACACACCATACAATACCTCACTGTTTTTTCTTTTTAAAAATCTTTTTTTTAATTGTTTTGAGTTTATTCTTTTTAAACTAATTAAATTCTTCTACTAATTATCTATATACTAAACATTTAGTAAAAGAAAAAAATAAAAAATAAAAAAAGTATGGTGTGTAGTGTGTAAGCTTATATTTAGAATTTTTCTAAACTATATATAGCCCAAAGCAAAAAAATAAAGCAAGGAGGGGTACTCGAAGGAGCTGACCTTAAACCATTGAACTTGTCTTTGCATTTGTAAAGCTGCACCTCTTATGTCATCGATAGGAGTACTACCATATTCTGTTAACATTCCTGCCATATGGAATATGGTATTTTGGGAATTATCATATGAATTTAGCAGAGCATGATTTTTCTTTTTTTGTGTTGTATATAAGGTTAAAGATTCTATGTTGACGATATAGGACGACCCAATGGAATAGGCTCCTTCTTTCAAATCTATCATAGAACCACAATAAATCTGGATTTGCTTTGACTATTTCATAAATAACCTCAAAGTTCCCTGTCCTGATAGCTTGGAGGATTGTTGGCCCAATAATATAATATAATTCCTTGTTTCGATATATATTAGTTGAAGTCGCTTCACACAAGATGTTGGAATTGGCCACGTACTAACTTCATTTCATATAATTGCTTGAATCCTAATTAATTTGGCAATTATAAACATTAATTTATAAGTTGGACGAAATAATAAATGATCAAGAGTAACAAATTTTAAAAAATTATTCAAAAACTTATATGGATGCAATTAATATTATACCAAGAGGTTCAAGAGACTTGAAACTAGTTGGTGCCGCCACAGAGCTCTCACTGCAATAAGTAAAAGCGTAGACAAAACTTGCTCATTAAAAGCATTAATTATATCAAAATAATTATTACTAAATGGATCATCAAAATAATTATTAGTTAATGTTATCATTCTGTTGAAACATTAAATAAATTAATAAGTGCATCTTAATAAAGGTCACAGAAAAAGGAAGCTGCCCAAACTTTGATCAACAATATTGTCACGAGTCAAAAAATTCAAGGAAAAGAAGTAGTACTTAAGCTTAGGCATTAACGCGTACCCGATCCGATAGGTTCTTCTTGATCATTTTGAATGTTCAAACGGACTTGATCGTTTGGACGATTACATGGAATGTGAAAACCTTAATTCGCCCACAAAAAAAAAAAAAAAACCAAAGATAAGCCAAGTAAAAATATGGAAGTATTTTTAAAAGATTATATTATTTTTATAAATTATTTTATAAAAATATTCCTAATTTAAAACATAATTATGTAAAATGTTTTTTTTTTTGTGAAAGCTGGTCTTTCTTCTTAATCACCAATATTAATGGAAATTATTAGATGTAAATTATTTAAGAGTAATAATACATTTATAATTATTTTATAACATTTTGACAACTTATAATAGGACTATCATATAAATTAGTTGACTGTAAAATGAGAGGTGAATTAATGTATAAATATAATTATAAACTCAACTAATTAATTAGGTACGAGAGATGGGAAATTTTTGTATGTATAAAAGTAAGAATTATATTTTAGAAATTTCTTTTTTACGTAAATTAAAGACCCCAATGAATGGAAAAGCTAAGAGATAAAAAAGAGTGGTACTGAGTTATATATATTAAACTGGTTTTAGGTTCTATTTCAAAGAGGAAATAGAGTATTTTTCTAACAAGTTGTATCTCAAGCCCAGGTTCAATGGGAACCATGAAGTTTGATATAAAGAAGTTTACTGGGAAAAATGACTTCGATTTATGGAGGATCAAGATGGGGGCACTGCTAGTCCAACATGGATTGCAAGATGCCCTCCTTGGTGTGAAAAAAAAAAGGTTCTTCCTCAAAAGAGGAAGAAAAGGAGTCTGACCATAATGACATTCTCCAGAAAACCCACAGTGCCCTAATCTTCTCTCTTGGGGATAAAGTCCTGAGAGATGTGGCTAGTGAGGACACTGCTGCGGGTATATGGCTAAAATTAGAAAATCTGTACATGACTAAATCCCTAGCTAATAGCCTTTACAAGAAAACGAAACTTTATTCTTTTAAGATGACCCTTGGGACTCCAATAGGGTAGCATCTTGATGAGTTTAATAAAATTATCATAGACCTAGCAAATAAAGACATTAAGGTAGAGGATGAGGATTAGGCCATCCTCTTGATGAGTTCTTTGGAATCATCATACCTAAGTGCAAAAGAAACTATGATGTATGGTAGAGACTCACTGACACTAGATGAAGTACAACCTGTACTTCATACTAGGGAATTACATAACAGAGGAGACACCAAACAGAATCATGGGGAAGGTTTTTCTGTTAGGGGTAGAATAGAAAAGAGAGAGAAGAGGGGCAAGAATGAAACCAAGAAATCTAGGTCTAAGTCAAAAGGAAAACATTTTAAATGTTTTCAGTGTCATAAGGAAGGGCATTTCAAGAAAGATTGCCTTGAAAGGAAGACTAACCTTGGGAATAAGCCCACAGCTGTGGTAATAGAGGGATGTGAGAGTGCTGAGGTATTTACTGTAAGTGAAGTTGATTCAAAAACAGAATAGATAATGGACTTTGGCAGTTCCTTTCATATGTGCCCAATCAGAGACTGGTTTGAAATATTCTCTGAGTTAAATGGAGGGCATGTAATCCTAGAAAATAATAAGTCCTGTAAAATCATGGGTATAGGGTTAGTTAGACTTAAAATGCATAATGGTACTGAAAGAGTTTTGAGGGAGGTCAGGTTTATACCTGAGTTAAAAAGAAATCTAATTTCTCTTGGCATGCTTGGTTTATCAGGTTACCCCTTCAAATTTGAGGCAAGGGTTCTTAGGGTTGCTAAAGGTTCTTTAGTCATTATGAAAGAGGTAATTAAAAATGGGTTGTATACACTACTTGAAAAAACTGTATCTGGGGATGCATCTACTATACAGAACACTATAGAGAATAAATCTGTGTTATGGCTTAGGAGGCTTGGACATGTAAGTCAAAGGGGCCTTTTAGAATTGCAAAAACAAGGGTTGCTGAGTGACCATAACCTAGGAAATTTACATTTCTATGAAGATTGCATCTATGGAAAGGCAAAGAGGGTCAGTTTTAAGTTAGCAACCCATAACACTAAACAAACCTTAGACTATGTCCATTCTGACCTCTGGGGACCTGCAAGAGTAAGTTCACACAGTGGAGGGAGTTATTACCTCGCCTTAATAGATGATTACTCTAGGAAGGTCTGTATATATATCCTTAAGAACAAGAGTAACACCTTTGAAAAATTCAAGGAGTGGAAGTCTCTAGTGAAAAACCAAGTAGGCAGAAAACTCAAGGCTTTAAGGACTTATAATGGTCTAGAATTTCTATCCAATGAATTTAACCTGTACTGTCAAAGGGAAGGAATTTTTAGGCATAAGACAGTGAGGAAAACCACTCAACAGAATGGTTTAAATGAAAGAATGAACAGGACCATCTTAGAAAGGGTAAGGTGTATGTTGTCTAATTCAGGGTTGCCCAAAACTTTCTGGTCAAAAGCTGCTATGACTGTTGTTCACCTTATAAATAGGTTTCCTTCCACTGCTATAGGATTAAAAACCCCATAAGAGTTATGGTCTGGGAAACCTCCCAGCTATGACTACCTAAGAGTTTTTGGGTGTGTTGCTTATGCACATTCAAAAATTGATAAGTTGGAACCTAGGGAACTTAAGTGCATCTTTATAGGGTATCCTAAAGGGGTTAAGGGATACAAACTTTGGGTAGATGAACCTGGAAGGTATAAGTGTATTGTGAGCAGGGATATGACCTTTAATGAGTCATAAATGGCTTGGGTACAGGAGGAAAAACTAAACCAAGATGTTGATAAGTCCTTAGGGGGATTACAGGTTGAGGTGGAGTAGGTTAACACTCAACCTGAACCTAAAACTGGAGAAGGCAGTAACCTTGAGGAAGAAATCTTAGAGGACATGGGTCAAGGTGGAGTTAGCTCCTATAATTTGGTTAGAGATAGGCAAAAGAGGGTTATTAAACCACCTATAAGGTATGGTCAAGTTGAACTTACAGCTTTTGCTCTATCAATAGCTAGTGAGGTTGTTTACTAGGAACCTAGATCTTATAAAGAGGCAGTGGTAAGTAAGGACTCCTCTAAATGGATACATGTCATGCATGAGGTGATGGAATCTCTTAATAAGAACAAAATCTGGGTTTTAGTGCCTAAACCTCAAGGAGTCAAACTAGTTGGATCCAAGTGAATCTATAAGAAGAGAGAAAGCATACTAGGAATAGAATGAACTAGGTATAAGGCTAGGCTTATAACCAAAGGCTTTACACAGAGAGAGGGAATTGACTTTAATGAAATTTTCTCTCCAGTGGTTAAACATACTCAATTAGGTTACTACTAGCCTATACAGCTTTTGAAAACTTACATTTAGAACAATTAGATGTTAAAATTGGGTTTAACAATTAGATGTTAAAATTGAAGAAGAAATTTATATGCAGCCTCATGAAGGTTTCACTAATGGAATTAAAAATAATCAAGTGTGTCTTCTTAAAAAATCTTTATGTGGCCAAAAACAATCACCTAGGCAGTGTTATAAGAGGTTTGACTCACAAATGATTAGTAATAATTTTAAAAGGAACTGCTATAATAGTTGTGTTTATTACAAGGAAGAAAAAGGTATATTATATTTGTCTATCTTTTACTGTATGTAGATGATATGCTGGTGGCCTGTAAAGACACTGATTTAATTGAAAAAGTTAAATGCATGCTAAAAGCAGAGTTTGAAATGAAAGAACTAGGTCCTACTAAGAAAATATTAGGAATGGAAATTCTAAGGGACAGAAGTGCTAGGGTGCTATGTTTGTCCCGGAAAAATTACATTTCTAAAACTCTTAAGAGGGTTGTCATGGAACAAGTGAAACATGTTAACACACCCTTAGGTCAGCATTTCAAATTGTCGGTTGATCAGGCTCCTAAAACAGAATCTGAGATTAGCTTTATGCATCAAATCCCCTATGCTAGTATGGTGGCAAGTATAATGTATGCAATGGTCTGTTCTAGACCAGACCTGACTTATGCAGTGAGTATAGTTAGTAGATTTATGGGTATTCCAGGAAAACCCCATGTGACGCCCCCAATTTCCGCTTGGGATTGAATGGACATTTGAAGCGTCGAGACATGCAACACAAGGTTACCTGCCCCCGTTCATGACATATAAGATGCAATGTTCCTAAAATGCATCTAGCATTATGCAATATTCGCAGCGGATAATTTTTTTCTTTAGCAATACTATGCACCAAACTAAAAATTATCCCAAATACTTGAAACATATTTCATACATAAAGGCATACTAAAAAGCCGTGATCACCACACTAGTCCAAAATGGTTGTGATCAAAAGAATACTTGAAATACAACTCCAAAAGTACAAGTATTAACCTAAGTTAAATACAATACCATCATCAACATCGCACCGTGGCCTAGTTGACCGTATTCAGTTGGTCAGATTCCAATTCTCCTTAGAGGAACATGTGGTGGAGCTGTGGTGGCGAGGTGGTGGTCGGACGGTGGCTAACGGCGGCGGATCGGCCGTTTGAAACCATTTTTGGCCTTGGAGAGTGCGGGAGAGTGTGAGCTCTACGAAGCTCCGTTGGCCATGAAATTTCTTGGAGAGGTTCATGAGGATGAGAGGAACAAGATGGTGGTGGTGAAACACCACGGGTGGCCGTGTACGGCGGCGCACGGTGGTGCAACCGAACGGGTGTTTTGAGAAACCCATATGAGAAAAAGTGAGAGTTTGGGAAAAAGAAAGACATGGGGAGGAAGCCCTTGATGTGGTGAATCCAATGGTGGTGCTTGGTGGCTGATTTGGCCGTGTATGGTGGTCCAAAATGGTGAAAAGCCTTAAAAACCCATTTGTTTGGAGGCGAGAGTGGCGGCTAACGGTGGCTCGGATGGAGGTGAAACTTGGAGGGGATGTTCACCGGTGAGAGGGGAAGAAATCTGGGTGGGTGGTGTAGTCCACGCCGCCGGCGAGCGGCGGTTCTGGGCGGAGAAAGAAATCGGCAACAGGGGAGAAAACAGGGCAGGGGCAGCAACTTCCGGGGGCTCGTGGCGGCTAACGGCTGGTCCGATGGCTCTGAAAATTGGAGGGGATGAACTCTGATGGAAGGGGAAGAGAATGGCGGGGGTGGTGTACGACACCTCCACCGGACGGCGGAGAAACGCCGGCCGAATGGGCGGCGACGGTAAGGAGGAAAACAGAGCAGGGCAGCAACTTCCGGGGGCTCGTGGCGGCTAACGGCTGGTCCGATGGCTCTGAAAATTGGAGGGGATGAACTTTGGTGGGATTGGAAGAGAATGGCGGGGGTGGTGTACGACACCTCCACCGGACGGCGGAGAAACGGGCGGTCAAAGGGGCGGCGACGGTAAGGAGAAATGGGGAAGGGAAGAGCATGGGAGAGAGAGAGAGAGAGGAAAGAGAGAGAAGAAAAAGGAAAAAGGAAAAAGTGAAGGAAAAAGGTAGGGGCTAGTAATCGTCTTCAATCTACTTCGGGATCCTCAAATAAACCAACAGTGAGTTAAAACACTGATTAAAAACGCTTAAATGTTTTATTTTAAATAAAACACTTTAAATAAAACACTACGATGAATTAAGGTAGAATATTATTTTATAAACTAAAATTTATAAAATAATATTTCTTCATCATTATATTAAATGATAAAGTACCGTTAATTAATCGAAGAGGATAAAATCATTTAAATTAATAAAACACTTAATTACTACACTGAGAAGAATTAAGATAGAATATTATTTTATAAACTAAGGTTTATAAAATAATATTTTCTTCATCATTATATAAAATGATAAAGTATCATTAATTAATCAAAGTGCATAAAACACTTAAATTTAAATAAGAATTTTTAACGTAAAATTAAACCTCTTAATATCTTAAAACAATTAAAATATTTAATCTAA
>QGSO01000166.1:953852-1020664 GCA_011037825.1 Carya cathayensis | reverse complement strand
TAAACCTCTTAATATCTTAAAACAATTAAAATATTTAATCTAAATAATTATCCACAATTATAATATTTTCAGAGCTCATTAAATTATTATAATTGTGCTATTTTAAAAACAAGCTTATCTAATACTTTGAAATTCGGTGGATAAGATCCGGAAAAACGCCATCGAGGTACAACGCTTAGGATAAAACTGTTCATGATTTTACAGTTGTCGGTGAAGAACAAATTACGTGATTTACGGAAAAGATAATCTATACGCGTGATTCCAGATGAGGGTAAAGACGAGAGAGATGTGATTGCTGTCGGGAAAGAATCCAAAACGGATTGTCTTGCCGTCTACTATGCGTGAAAAGAAAAGGAAGAAAATGGTACAGAGATAAGAATTAGCGGGCTGTTACACCCCGTTGGCAGGCCATTAAATGGGTATTGAGGTACCTGGCAGGCTTTGCTAATTTAGGTCTCAGTTTTGGGAATAATGTTGAAAAGAGTTATGACTTGACTGGTTTTATAGACCCTGACTTTGCAGGGAATATAGATACTAGGAAGTCCTTAATTGGTTATGTATTTACTACATTTGGGGGAGCTGTTAGTTGGAAATCACACTTATAATCTGTTGTGGTTTTGTCTGCAACAGAAGCTGAATATATAATATTGACTGAAGCTATAAAAGAGGCCATATGGTTAAAGGGTATTGCAAGTGAGTTAAATATTTTCAATGGCAATATCACATTACACTGTGATAATCAAAGCACACTACACTTAGCTAAAAATCATGTTTACCATGAAATGTCCAAACATATTGATATAAGACTTCATTTTGTTAGAGATGTTATAAAATCTAAGGTCATAAGTGTGGAGAAAGTCTCAACTAAGGGTAACCCTTCAGATATGATGACCAAGTCTCTCCTTGGTCTAAGTTCAGACACTGTCTAAACTTACTTGGTATGGAGTCTAGAGTTTGTCCCCATTAGGGGGACGATGCAGGAATAGCCAATGACGAGTATTAATAAAGACTTGGCAATAAATGTTTTGCCAATGTGGAGATTTGTAAATTTGTGTGTCAATACATTTATTATTGTTGCCTTTCTAATATTTTTCCTTCTTATGTGTAGAAGTGGTTAAATCTGGACCCTTGAATTGTAGTGAAGATTCAACAGGTTGATCACGTGAAAGGCTTGTGACTTGTAAGCTGCATCAGAGTAAATTCAAGTATTTGGGCCGCAAGATGGTGACACGTGTTGGCATCTGTAGTGGTGTATAAATATGTACTTATCATATGTAAACCTAATTTTTCATTCATTCCGTTCAGTTTACTTTCGAGAGGCTTCGAGAGAAAGCTTGAGAGAGGGAGAAATTAGGGTTTGCCAAGGGTTTCATTGAGAGAGAGAAAATATGTGCGATTTTCAGGTTTGCGAGATGAAGGTTATGTAATCTAGTATTTCTGAGGCTTCTCTGTGAAGGATATTGATCATCAATAAAGCTCTGAAGCCATTCCTATAGTGGACGTAGACCATTAGGGTCGAATCACGTAAATCGATTGTGTTCTTCGAATCACGTAAATCGATTGTGTTCTTCTTTTATCTTTTATTTTCTTTTGATTTCTTTTTTTTATCTTTGAACGTTGTTTATATTCTTGCTATTTGCTTGTTCTATTTTGCAATCTGGTTTTTTGTTAAACTCGTTGGATTTGAAAGAGGTTTTCTTGTATATATATTAAACTGGTTTTAGGTTATGTTTCAAAGAGGAAATAGAGTATTTTTCTAACACATCACAAATCAACAAATATTAGTATAAGTATAGCAAAAAAGTAAATAACTTGTCGATGAAACGAAAACTCATTTAAAAAGGCTATTAGATCAAGATCAACTTCTCACGACCATTTCAAAATAACCTTAAAATATTAGGGTACGATAGAACTTCATGTTTAGTGTGCACTTTAGAAGATTATTGATTATTTTAATTTCAACATTTTATTATTTGTCCATCCGAGTTGGAAAAATCTTCCAAGATCATGCATTTTTCTTTATTAATGTTCGCGTTAATGATCTTTAACAAATTGTATCATATTCATATAAAGAATACAAATAAATAACAAAAATAACTATTATAAAGTTTTTTTTTATTTGTTTTCTGTACTCATTAATGAGAGTATTCTATCGTTGATTTTATTGCTTAATTTTTTATTGGTTCATGTTCGAACATTACTTCTTGAAATCAAACATAATGCCTTACGTTCAAACGATGCTAAACATTTGTTGGAACGTTTAGCATTTACATTCAAACATTTCCTATTAATGTTTGAACGTATTTGAATATTTGGTGGGATTTTTCCCGCTTGACTTCAATTGTGCAGGTTAGCATACACGTTTGAATGTTACTTTTTAAATTCGAACATAATGTTTTACGTTTGAACGTAGGAAGACGTTCGTTGGAATGTGTAGCATTTACGTTTGAACATTTCCTGTTAATGTTCGAACGTATTTGAATATTTGGCGGGATTTTTTCAACTTGACTTCAATGGTGTGGGTTAGCATACACGTTCGAACGTTACTTTTTGTTACATTCGAACGTATTGTAGTTGGTTAAATAGGTGGGACAAACTGCAGAGTCCCAAATTTTGTTTATACATTTGAACGTATAATCACTTTACGTTCGAACATTTCTAGATTTTTCACAGCAACTTCATGTTTAAAATGTCGCTGTAATAAGTAGATGTTCATCTAGAACAAAGCCGTGGGCTTTAATTGAACCTATTGCAGCGATAGAAGTTGCTGCAATAGGTCAAAAACACAAAAAAATTATAAAACACCCCAGATGTCGCCTGGGGTGTTTTAATCCTTTTGGGCACTTCATTTACCCCACCTATGCACGGTTTCATTTAGAGAGAGTTAGAGTGAGAGAGAGCTTGAGTGAGAGAATTAGAGGATTATTTTCCTTGGCATCGCATTGTTCTTCAAAAGTGGTAAGATGAGATTACTTTTGCTTTGTGTTATTTTATTTTTGTGTTATTTATTAATTATTTTATTGTAAGGATGTGTTGTGAGGTTTGAACTAATTTTGTTTGTATATTTTTTAAAAGATTATTTGTTGGAGTTTGTTGAAGCATTTGATTTGTTTAAATATTTGTTGGGTTAGGTATATTTTTAAACTTTGTTGTGAAATTATTGTGAATTTGTTTGTGAATATGTTTACATGTTATAGAAATATGTGATATCATTATGAATAAATTTGTGAACTTTTATTGAATATGTTGGGAATATTCAATATATTGTGATTATTGTTTGTGAATTTTTATTAAATATGTGGGGAATATATTTATATATTGTGAAAATATGTCATATCATTGTGGATAAATTTATGAAATTTTATTGAATATGTTGGGAATATTCAATATATTGTGATTATTGTTTGTGAATTTTTATTGAATATGTTTATAGTGTTAGAAATATATTGTGTTCTGTTTGTGGATTTATGTGAATCTTTTGATGAATATTTTTTTATGTTTTTTGACTTTGTTCCTTCTTAGAAAATTATAAGTTTAGGAACTTAATTTAAGACTAAGGATAAACTTATTATTCACTAAAGTTAAAATATTAACATTTAATATGAGAATAAATGTGACGCCCCCAATTGTTGTGGCCCCACGCATTATAAGTAACATAAATATAATACGTACTCCACAGTTGTTGTGGCCCCACGCATTATAAGTAACATAACATAAATATAATACGTACTCCACAGTTGTTGTGGCCCCACGCATTATAAGTAACATAAATATAATACGTACTCCACAGTTGTTGTGGCCCCACGCATTATAAGTAACATAAATATAATACGTACTCCACAGTTGTTGTGGCCCCACGCATTATAAGTAACATAAAATATAATACGTACTCCACAGTTGTTGTGGCCCCACGTATTATACGTAACATAACATATCTTATTTTTCTTAATGCATGAGATGTTAATTAATATCATATAATTTTTTCTAACATGACGTATACTTGTAATGACACAATATGATTTAATCATAAACATTTCATGGCATACTTGTATCATATGGCATACTTAACATGGTATACTTATAACATACAGCATTGTATAATAGAAAAGATTGTGTAACAGATAATTATTCATGAGATTAAATCATACGTAACAAATAAACATATAATGACATAGCATGGCATGGCATATACGATAACATACATACATAAATTGTAGTTCCCTTACCCATCACACATACACAATAAACTGATAGTAAGTTAGAGGCTAACTTACCTCGATCGTCGCGTTCTATGAGAAAAGGGCGCGAAACACGAGGAACTGCACAACAGCTGGAAGAGGAACACTCAAGTCCTTAAGATTTTCACTTCTGAACTCAATTGTCATATTATGAGCACTTGCAACACCACGGCAACTTGAGGTTTCACTATACTCAGAAGAGATAATTTGACTTCATAAAGCCTTTGCACTAAAACAAGTTCATTAAAATTATCAATAATAACCAACAAACAATTCCTTTCTCAATCCATATACTCTTAGCCATAGTCAACCACAAGATGACACCAGTCACCCCAGACTATAATCCATAACACCACTGCTTCGGGACACTGTCATACAGTTTCCCAACACTACACCATGCTCTACACTTCTCTGTTACGCCATCCAACCCTTCGTGACACGCCATCCGGTGTTTCACGACTTAATACAGAGTACACTCACGTGAACTCTCTTCCATCCACACTACAAAACCATCACTGCGATACACGTCTCACAGTGCATCGCTACGCGACACGGAGTACGCACTACGCGTACTTCCTTCGCTACAACACTCATCAACACGATGCACATCACACGATGCATCGCCATACAACACGGAGTACACTACATGCGTACTCCCTTCCTTCTACGACACACATCAATACAGCGCACGTCGCGCGGCGCGTCGCTGCATTACACAGAGTACGCTACACGCGTATTCTCTTCACACAACCCGCCGTATCACATCTACGGCATCCATCTCACGCCTATACTTCACAGCACAGTCCACAAAATACACAATCAAACTCAACACTTCACAACCACACTTCCCTTCACAACTAGCAACGAACTCCACAAATACAACTACACAATTCACAAACCAACCAACTAACTATTTTAAACGTAAAATAACTAGAGATAGAAGGTTATACCATCGACGGGATAACCCGCGCGTCGCTCTTGTTCGTCACGAACATGCGTCGGAGGAACGTACGTGGCGGCGTACGGTGGCTGTCCACCACATAAAGTGGTAGTTTGGGCTTGAGAAAGGCTAGGCGTGGTCTTGGAAGACTCATGATTTTACAGCTGTCGGTGAAGAACAAATTACGTGATTTACGGAAAAGATAATCTATACGCGTGATTCCAGATGAGGGTAAAGATGAGAGAGATGTGATTGCTGTCGGGAAATAATCCAAAACTGATAATTTTAGCGGGCTGTTACAATAAATATTTAATATTTAATAAGTATATATAAAATATTCATACTAGTTTAATTAGAATATGATTATTATTAACTTATAAGTAAATAAGTTAACTATAAATAATGATTTATACATATGATAACTATATATAAGTTAACTACCCCCCACCCCATGTATCAAAAAATAAATATAAAATTAAAGGATCATGCCTCTTCAAAACAAGGTTTGAAGAGGATCTCCAAGTTTTACTAAATATATTATATATACTTATTAAACATTCTTACCATTGTGAGGTTCCAAATCATTATATTATTAAATATATATATATATATATATAAAGAAAGTAAAATCCTCTTCAAGAAAGAAGTCTTGAACCCACCAAATATAAATAGTATATAACTAATAAGTAACTAAGCATAATAGGTAAAATAATAGACAAATAAGTACAGAGTTGGAATAAATAAATATACTTATTTAAAATAAAATAGAGAGTAAATAAATAAGGATAAAATAAATGCTTAGTTAGAAAAAATATATTATTGAGTGAATAAATAATTCACTCCATTAAGTATATAAATATTAGTAAACATTTTAGACATAATAACTAATTATAACTAATATGTACTTATTTTTGTAAGTAATTAAAATAAATAAGCGTATACTAAGCTATAATATAAATAATAAGAAATAAATCAGAATTAAAATATTTTACATAGGTATCAATTAATAAATAACTAGGATATATAATAACAATTAAAATTATAATTTATATATAATAATCCGAGATCAATAAATGAAGTATTTTGCATAGGACAGCTCTAACCGATCCAAGATCACTATAAAGTACCTTGTTGTCTGTTGAAAAATCTTAAGCTTATTTTCTTTCGTGAATTTTTAGTTTTTTTATAAATTAACAATGTGTTTTTTTTTTATATAGATATTGTGTAATATTGCTTAAATAACTTTAGACCCATTTGGGAATTAGTATACATTTAGGTGTCCACTAATTCTTAAATTGTCCAATGTGGACAGTTTTGGATTATATTATCTGTATTGTACTTTTTTGTTACTCATATTGAAATCGTTTAGTATGAAGTTTCAGTGTCTTCCCTTCAAATATACTGCTCGTAGGGTTACAAATTTCATCACTCTACTACTTTCCATACAAACTTGTTGGTCCTATCTCTCACTACTTTTATCCCTCTATGTGAACATGTATATTTGGAGAACTATGGAGAGGACCAACTACCTTACAAAAAAAAAGCAGTGAGAATTGGAGCATGACATGCATGTGAATTTATTTATGTTGTACTAATTGATAGATGTTTTTAGAAATAGACAAAAATTAGATGCGTCTAGGCGATAGACGTACCCTATAAGCATAGAGTAAGAACCTTAATTGATTTTGCTCACGCCTCTGCTGATAGTCGTAATTACATTAAGTGTCCATGTTGAGGGTGTAGAAATTTGTGTATAATAGAATTGGATGAAGTTGAAAGTCATATATTTATGAACAGTATGGATCTGGGGTATACCCAATGGGTACTGCATGGTGAGCCGCATAAACAGTTAGCGATTGTATTGTTCGGTCATCCGAACTATATGCGACACATTGATGATGATTATGAGCGGGGTGAGATGGAGGAGATGTTGGGTAACATTGGAGCTGGAATGTTTATAGATGAGGTTGACAACAATGCCTCAAGTGGCCAAAGGACTGATTCAAAGAATTTTACTACAATGTAGGAAGATGCAAAGCGTGAGTTTCATCCTAACTATACCAAACATAGCAAAATGTCATTTATTGTGCGGTTGCTTCACATTAAGTCATTGTGTGGGATGTCGACGAAAGCAATAAATATGATATTTGACTTATTTAATGAGGTGCTTCCCGAAAGGTCTGCATTGGTGAAGAATTTTTATGAAGCGAAACAGTTGAGAAACGAATTAAGGTTTGAGTACAAGTCCATACATGCATTCAAGAATGATTGTGTTTTGTTCTGAAATGAGAACAAGGAGAAACAAGCATGTCTTGAGTGCGGAGAGTCGAGGTGGAAGACTATTTATGTGTAAGAAAACATCTTAGGATATGAGGTGGCACGAGGAGAAAAGAATTAACGATGACGCATATATAAGACACCCAGCTAACTTGCTTGTGTGGCAATCTTTCGATGATTAATACTCAGAGTTTGGGAATGAAGCTCATAACGTGCGCTTGGGACTCACAATTGATGGATTCAATCCTTTTGAGAATATGAGTAGAAGTTATAGCACTTGACCTGTAGTGTTGATTCCATACAATCTTCCACTTGACCTGTATTCATGCAGCCGTTGATTGAAGAGCTGAAAGAGTTATGGGAAACATGCGTAAGAACTTATGATGCATCCATGTCGACATACTTTCATATGCATGATGCGGTAATGTGGACGATAAATGACTTTCTTGCATATGTGAATCTTCTTATTTGAGTATTAAAGGGAAGTTAGCTTGTCCGACGTGTAACAAAGAAACTGCTAGTGAGTTTGATGGGAAGTTAGCTTCTCAGAAGATGTGTTTCATTGATCATCAACGTTATCTACTAGCAAATCAGAAGAGATAGTGGAACTAAGTTTGATGGGAGAGTAAAGGATAGAATTACACCAAAGGAGTTGTCTGGGGAAGAGATAGTGGAACAACTGATACATGTTAGAGCGAACAATTTTGGCAAAGGTCGGGGAAAGAGCAAGAGAAAATGAGACGCAGCAGAATTAAATTAGACAAAGCGTAGTATTTTTTTACTTGTCGTATTGGTCGTCCTGCATGTTGTTACATAGTTTAGATATAATGCACATAAAAAAGAATATCTATAATAATATACTAGTTACATTGATAAGTATTAACAAAAAGATGAAACACACGATCAAGACGAGGAAAGATCTAGAGAAAATGAGAATTAAACATAATCTACATTTGCGGGTAGAAGGCAATAGGGTGGTCATGCCGCATGCATATTTTACGATGACGAGTGAGGAGATGATGAACTTCTACTAATGGTTGCAAGGTGTGAAGTTGCTAGATGGTAATACTTCAAATATCGGTAGATGTGTGAGACTTGATGACTGAAAAATTAGTAGATTGAAAAGTCATGACTGTCACATATTTTTGTAGAAGTTATTACCAGTGGGAATTCGTGAGGAGCTAACATTTAATGAACGTGTCACCATATTTGAACTTTGTATGTTTTTCAAGGATTTATACACTCGGGTAGTAAATCGAGATATGTTGTGGAAGATGGAAGACGACATTGCTACTATACTATGTAAATTTGAGCAAATCTTTCTTCCATTATTTTTTGATGTCATGGTCCATTTAACAATACATTTACCCTAAGGGGTACTATTGGGTGGACCGGTGCAGCTTCGTGAGTTGTATCCATTTAGCAAAAATATTGCTTGTTTAACAGAAAATCGATTCAAGATTGTCTGGTAAAAGGTTACAAATTTTTACATATTGGTTCTGTTAAGCTGCTGTTAAACTTCTCACGATGAAAGGCATCAATGCTTATATATTACACTAGCTATTACGTTTGTTTCTATATTATTTTTTTCAGCAACTTGATGCAAAAACTACTGTTTGTGGAAATATAGATAATACCCAAGTTGCTTTTAATTAATATTCAATGACAGACATTTCTTGCATCTTCTTCGGTTAATAATATACTTAGGCAACCTTAAAAAAAGAAGTTTGGTTGTTAAAATTTCATTGCCAAACAAATTAGGACATAGATTAGCTGTACATGTGATGACAGCTAGCCCAACTAACTAATTAAGAATCATTATTACATCTTGTCATGCTGATTAGAAATTAAAATCTCACGTTTGACCAACGAAAGAACTACTTTTGAGTCAAAATTAAAGTATTGAATTCAGTTTTGGAGACTATTAATCCAGTTGAGATATTGGAATCAAAATATATCACTATGAAATATTCGTTATACACATAAATTATATTATATATATATATATATACACGTCCACCCGGCCACCCTGCAGAGCGCTCATAGATCAACCGAAGAACGTGCAAGTTAGGTGTGTCATTGAATAACAATTAAGTGCAACTGCGGTATTATCTATATTTTCACAATCAGTAGTTGTTGCACCAAGTTGTTGAAAAAAATAAGATAGAAACAAACGTACCAGTGTAAATATTACACGTTTGTCTATAAAAGGAATAAATAAATAAACGTGTCAGTTAGCTAGGTATATTCTTAAGCAACTTTAAAAATAGAAGTGTGGCTGTTAAAATTTCATTGCCAAACAAATTTAGGACAAAGATTAGCTGTACATGTGATGACAGCTAACCCACCTAACCAATTAAGAATCACTATTACTTATCGCCGAGAGTATTCTCTCTGCTGTATCTCTCTACAAGCTAGCGATCAGAACGTTCTTGCCCAGGGGAGGGCTGGAGCTTCGTCTCCTCCCTCCCTCAGCCCGTCCAGCCGTTGTATATATGGCTTTTTTCTAAGTTGTTTTTAATTTTCCGGTGATAGTAGCTAGATGTTCCGATCTGCTGTTTTCCGGCCGTTTTCAACGGCCACGCGCTCCTCCATCAGACTCCCCAGCGGCCGATCTACAGGTCGGTCAAAGAAAACTTTCTTTCCGTGTGCCGCGTGTAGCTCACGCGCGGCTTACAGTGCGCGTGGGCTTCACGTGCCGCCTTGTCTATGGGTGTTTCCAGGTGTCACGAGCGGCGCCTCTGGGACCAGGGACTTCGGATCTTTCAGATCTGTGTGCTTTTTTGTTCTTTAGTGTCGCGCATGTCCTTCACGCGCCACCACCGTCGGCGGTGGTACTTTGCCGGTGTATCGGATCATCTTCAGGCCACTTTTCTCTTATGTTCCTGTTTTTCCTAACCAGTAATCAAGATAACGTGTTCGTGATAGTCTCCTACAGTTGGACCGGATTAGCAAAATGCAGCGCGCTTCTCTGGACTGCAGCTTTTAGTCGTAGGTTTATAGTCTGTCTATCAGAGTATATTGTAACCGCTTTTATGCGGCATCCCCATGTGGGATTGGGTTGGAGCCAATCTTTTGGCGAAATAACCCGCTTTGTTGTTTTTCTTTCCAACTTTATTTTTTGTTTGTTTTGAGAAGACTGTTGGGGACTCCCACCTCACTGAATCTTGTGTCATTCTAACCACATAATTTATCTATGAAATAGTTTGCTTGCCGAGAAAAAAAAAAAGAAATTAAAATCTCCCGTTTGAACAACGAAAGAACTACTTTCGATGAGTCAACATTAAAGTATTGAATTCAGTCTCGGCGACTATTGGAATCAAAATATATCACTATGTTTTAATATAGCATTTTGAAATATAAAATATAAACAATTATACATAAAAAAAATTATGTTTTAAAATATTAAGACTATAATTTTAAAAACATATATACATATTTAAAAAATTCAATAATACTTCTCAATACAAGTTTTAATATATATATATATATATATGAAAACTTCAATTTGTTAAAAAAAAAAATCATTTATCTTCATCAAAAAGACAATAATACTTCTCAATCCATGATTCCTGCATGGGTGCCTCCTATATCAAGATACAATTTTATTCAAGAAAATTAAGAAGATCAAATGACTGATCAATCAAGTAATTAACATAGATAGAGGGGAAAAGTCTATAGGTGGGGGTTATGTTGATTAAAAAGTTGAAACAACTTCATGATATCACTATTAATGCTCAAAAATGAAACATGAAAATATCAAGAAGTCATCTGCAAACAAAACCACAAGTAGATTAGATCACTGAAGCAAAAAGCCAATTTAAAAGAATGCAAACTATCTCAACTACTATTTGTAATGTTTTCTTTACTCAGTCAAACAAAAAAAAAAAAAAATCATTCCAGAATTGTACCTACCTCAGAAAAGATTAATGAGATCTTTTGCTAATTTAAAATAATGATATCCTCTTCAAAATGGCAACCCAAAAGAACAATAAACATTATTATTTTTATATAGGTAGAACAATAAAAATTAAGGCCGGGATTGTTTGGGAACACCAACCATCTTACCTCATCTCATTTCAAATTTTGTAATAATTTCTTTGCCAAATATCATTTAAATATAAACATTTTCAATTTCAAATATTCAAATTATTATTTAAACAGTTAATTAATCACTACAAATTTATCAAACTTCTAAACAAAATACAAAAGACAATATAAATTTTCCAAATTTTGAAAAAAAAAATTAAAAATTACAATTTAAAAATATTTTTTATTCAACTTTTTTTTTCTCATTTTCCAAAAACACAATCAAACATCTTAACTTAAACTATTTCCCCATTATTCATAAATAATTTCACTACTATTAACAGATTTTTCAGTCTATCCCTTTTCTCAAACATCCCCTAAATTATTTACGGAAACCGGTTTCAAATTAAACTAGCTAACAATATCATGCCAAAAAAGAAATGTACCAACAAAAAGGCTAGCAAATATAATCGTAATTTGTTAAAATTTTAAATTATCAGGTGAATGGTTTCTAGGCCATAGATGCAGCACAAATTCGTTTGCATAGAAATACTGGCAGGAGAACTGTAAACGACTTTCCAGTGAAAGCAAACGGAACCAAGAGACGAAAACACGCATGAAATCAACCAAACAGAAACGGGAAAGCGGTGTCCTTTAACTTGTTTTCTTGCATTTCCTCCTTAAGATTTGTTCTGCCAACGAGTTTCTGGTGCGGCCAAAACGAGAGACCAGCTAAAAGGGGTGTGAAAATGAGAGAAACCAAGTAGAGAGAGATGTATCGGCCACCTCTCAGAGACTGAATCCAAATTAAGTTGCGGCGGCACTTGGTAACGAACAGAGAATCAGCACAAAGAGAGAAGCAATCATGGTTGTAGAAGGTGCCACTGCAGACTCCTTTTAAAAAATATAAATAAATATTATACTTAAAAAAAATTAATAATGAATTTCATTTCTTTTTTAAATGAGTGTGCTATACTTGCATAACTTATTACTGTATCTACCATTACTCTATATAACGTCCAACAATGGGAGGTATCGGTTGAGGTGTTGTAGACACCTATTTACATCCAATGCAAAGAAAAACTCTTCTACATTCTCTGATATTTTGCACTGTCTCTTCTTCAAATGGACACCATTGGGGGACCAAATGGTAAATCTATTTCATAAACTGGAAGCTCCGAGACTCTGACTTTCTCCAGGTTCCAAGAATCTCTCATCTAGGCATATTGCCAACTCACAATTCTCTATCTCATGTTTCACTGGTTTCCTTTCTGTTGTTATAGGACCCAATAGAAAAAAAAGGCCTAAAGTCTCATCCAAACCAATCAAATCGGCCCATCTTGAGTGAGGGGCCGAGAACAATGTTGACTTGTTGGAACTGGCACCTTGGTACGACTACTAGTGCTGCTGGATAATGTATAGGGCATGCGGGTCAACGACTGCTGCTTGATAATGTATTTGTCTCAATAATGCTCCTAAGGGTATTAGGTTGGCATAATTCAATTAAAAAAAATGCTTGATTTTAACACCAATTCTATTAAAAAGATTTATGTACATTAGTGTGATTTAATGCGATTTATTGATTATAAATCTATTTTTATTATTAAATATATCTAGCATATTACATTAAGTTGGCTGGAAATTCATTAGTCATCAATCCCATTAGCTAGAAAAGAACTCATCAGCTCTAGTTCGTATGCAAAATATTATTAATGGAACATTAATATAACGAACAAGGATAGCTCTTCTGGAACATAATTGACAAGTTTAAAATTATTTTGGTCCAACTTTGGGGGATGAATATGCATGAAAAACTTACAGAAAAGTTTCTTAGTGATACGATATTCCTTGTACAGTAACATTTGCAGTGCATTGGAGTCCTCCATCATCATTTACAGTTTGAATTTTTGAATACAGAGGAAGGGTAAAGGTGTCCCCTCCCCCAAAACCCAGAATTTTTTCGAGGAGGCAAGTTACTTGAATGTTAGTAAGTGGTTTAAAAATTTATAATTGTCAACATTCAATGAAATTATAGATTGGCTTTCTATTGTCTAATATAGTGCCATGAACATTAAAGTGTGCTAGAGAAAATATTCAATAGATCTTAGATAGCCCACTCAATTTTTAGCACAAACTCCCCATCAATGAGCATTGTACATGCATGATGTCTACACTCACTTTGAATAGCTATTCAGTTGCTTTAATTTATTGAGTTCCCACCATAATTATGCCGTTTTAGAGAGGTAAATCCGAAGTAGAGGACCACTTTTACAAGGTTAGTGTCAGTCAATGTACGTAAGCAGTACCAAAGGTGTAAAATTGCACAAACAATGCTTTTGAGGCTACTTCCTATAGGTGGTGTTACATATAACTTCATGGATTATATCATTCAGGCCATCGAAGTGAATTGTTAGCTCTCCCATTTCAATAGCGAAGGGCCAGGTTTGGGTAGGGGAACCATCCTTTGGAGTTGGATTTTTGCAACAATTAAAAAAATGAACAAATAAATAAATTAAGAGCATCTTATGGGATATAATACACATACATACAACCCAAGAGATAGATATATGAACTACATCTGGTGTCAAATTGAATGGAGCACCCTATGGTGTAGGACATATGGAGTGTTTGGATCTTTATAATTTTAGCATTTAGCTTTTGTCAAAAGAAATTCAAGTCTATTCTTTCATTCATAGTATGTAAACTATATATGCAATACAATAGAAACCTAGTATCAACTGCCCTGATTTTATGGCTACAGTTTCGGATAGCTTGGAAAGGAAAGAATTCTATTTTAATTCTATCCTACAATATTTCACAAATTGATTCTAATTTATAGCTCAAGCCAACACTCCCCCTCAAGTTGGTGCATACAGATCTCCAATGCGCAACTTGACAAGTGAGTTGTAAAAATCCTTGCTTGATACTGCCTTGGTGAGTATATCTGCTAATTGATTATCTGATTTAACAAATGGAAATTTGATTATCTTGGCTTCAAGATTTTGCTTGATAAAATTCCGATCCACTTCCACATGCTTTGTGCAGTCATGTTGAACTGGATTATTCGAGATATTAATAGCTGCCTTGTTGTCACAAAACAAATTCATCTCGTTTGTAAGAGGGAAGCCTATCTCGGTCAACAATCTTCTCAGCTAGAGGAGTTGGCATAACCCTGTAGCCATACCACGGAACTCAGCTTCTGCGCTTGATAGTGCCACGACCTTTTGTTTATTGGTTCTCCATGTGACTAGGTTGCCTCCCACAAACATGAAATAACCTGGCGTTGACTTTCTATTAGAGAGATTCCCTACCTAGTCAGTGTCAGTGTAGCCATTGACTCTCATGAGTCCTTTCTTGGGAGATGATTTCAAATATCTCAGTATTCTAATTACGGCAGCCATGTGCAACCATGTGATCCTAACTTGGAAATGTATAAATTGACTTATAACACTTACAACATAGGCAATATCAGGTTGAGTGTGAGAGAGATAGATTAACTTACCAACCAATCGCTGATATCTTCCTTTATCTGTGAGTACTTGGTCAGTGTATATACCAAGTTTGTGAGTTTGAACTATTGGGGTGTCTACAGGCTTACACTCGAATAGTCCAACTTTTGAGAGCAAATCAAGTATATATTTCTATTGAGAGAGAAAAATTCCTTGTTTCCATCTCGCCACTTTTATTCCCAGAAAGTATTTCAGTCCCCCTAAGTTCTTCATTTCAAATTCAGTTGCAAGTTGTTGTTGAAGTTGAGCTATCTCCTCTGTGTCATTTCCTGTGATTATCATATCATCAACATAAACAATCAAAGCCGTTACTTTTCCCTTCTAGTGCTTTAGGAATAGAGTATGATCTGAGTTGCTTTGTTGGAAACCATACTTCTTCATTGCTAAGCTGAATCTCCTAAACTAGGCTTTGGGAGATTGTTTCAAGCCATATAATACATGTTGCAACTTACAAACTGCATCTATGAAGGCTATGTAGCCTAGTGGGATATCCATGTAGACCTCCTCTTCAAGATCACCGTGGAGGAATGCATTCTTTATGTCAAACTGATGTAGGGGCCAGTCTAAGTTGGCTGCAAGTGACAACAGAACTCTAACGGTATTAAGTTTGGCTACTGGTGAGAATGTCATCTCGTAATCTACACCATATGTCTGTGTGTATCCCTTTGCCACCAATTTCACTTTGTACCGCTCAATGGATCCATCTGTTTTGTGCTTGATAAAGAACACCCATTTGTAACCCATGGTTCTTTTTCCTCTAGGCAGTGGAACCAGAATCCATGTGTTGTTCTTCAATAAAGCCTTCATTTCTTCTTCTCTTGCTTTAGTCCACTATGGATCGGTTAGAGCTTCCTGAACATCCATGGGAGTTTTTTAAATAGAGACTTCATGCACAAACTTCTTGAGTGGTTCGAATAGATGCTTTGTGGACACAAAATTTGCAATTGGATACTTTGATCTTCTTGCTTCAATATCAGGAGAATATCTATTTGGTGGCTTACCACAATTATACCTAAAAGGTAAGATATAACCAGCAGGAGTATTGTTGTCATATATATCTAGAGGAGAAGAAGAGTTTACCTTAGGAGTATTCTCAGGAGATGGGACATGTATGTGTAAGGAGGGGAAGTCTCTGTCTCTATCTCGGGTCTATTATCCTCTCCTGTGTGTGCCGTGTCATCCCTAGAAGCCCTTTCCTCATTAACTTCAATGGAATTCGGCCACTCCAATATAAACCAATTGTCTGCTTCATTTCCTGTCTCCCCCTGAAGCATAGAATTGGGTGAATAAAACATGTCTGATTCCATAAATGTAACGTCCATAGTAACATGGATCCATTTGGTGTTAGGGTCATAGTAGCAATAGCCCTTTTGGTGAAGTCTATAGCCGAGAAACACACACTTAAGAGCACACAAGTCAAGCTTGGTCTGCTGGTTTTTGTGGAGGTGAAAATATGCCACATTGCCAAAAATGCGAGGAGGAAGCTTCAAAACAGAAGGTAAGGAGGTATAGATGAAAGAACCTGAAGTGGAGTTTGGAACTTCAAAACTCTAGAAGGCATACGGTTGAGAAGATGGACCGCAGTGGCTACTAGATCTGTGCAATGAGAATTAGCACAACCTAATAGTAAGGCACGAGTAGTCTCAAGAATGTGCTTGTTCTTCCTTTTGGCAACCTCATTTTGTTGGGGGGGGGGTTTGGGGACACGAGGTTTCATGAAGAATTCCATGCAGTTGAAAATATTCCCATAATCTATGATTAACATATTCACCACCATTATCTCATCTCAACACTTTAATTTAGGCAGAATATTGTGTCCGAACCATCATTGTAAAAGACTGGAATGTACTAAAAACTTCATCTTTATGTTTGAGTAAATAGAGACATGTCATGCAGGTGCAATCATCCACAAACAGGACATGCCAACGAATACCAAACAAGTTAGCCACAAGGGAAGGGCCCCAAACATCCGAATGGATCAAGGAAAAATGAATGTCACTTTTATTGGAACTCAGTGAATAAGTAGCATGATGGCTTTTGGCCAAAATACATGTCTCACATTTGAAGTCAACATTCGGTAATTTAGAGCATAATGTAGGAAATAAATATTTCAAATAGCTGAATGAGGGATGCCCCAATCGACGATGCCAAAGCCAAAGTTGTCATTCTTTAATACCACCAGATTGATGTACGTTATGCGCCTGAACCATACTGAAATCGTCCATGTAGTAAAGTCCCCCCTCTTAGTACCACGCCCAATGATCTCCTTGGTGAGAATATCCTGGAGAAAACAAAAGTTTGGATATATTAAGACAACTCAATTCAACTTAGCAATAACTTGATTAACATATAGCAGTTTATTCGATAAAGAGGGAACAAGCAGGGTTTGAGAGAGTTGCAGTGATGGAGATAGTGTCACAGTGCCTGCACCCGTAACAGGGGACACCATCCCATTGGAATTTGCAAAACTAGTACGTCGAGGTGGAGATGTAGAGGAAAAATCTTGAGCCGTAAAGGTCATGTGGTCAGTGGTGCTGGAGTCAAGAAGCCATGACCCACTATCTGTGCTTCGGTGAGAGATACAAAGTGCATGGCCGAGATTACTTGGGTCAGCATTGGCCTAAACATCTTGGGGTGTTGGACTCGGTGAGGCAAGGGAGAGATGTGGTTCGGCAGTCACCATAGCCGCCTTGCCTTTGACGTCGTCGGAACCCCCAGCATCATGTCGTTTCTTTTCCTAAAACTCCTCCCACCAGTTAGGGTATCCGTGTAGCTTGAAATAGCTTTCATGTGTATGTTTGGTATTTCCACAGTGAGTGCACTTTGCTCCCTCTGATAGTTGGCGAGATCGAGTATTTTTACTGGACCTCCCACCATCTTGTGGAGCGGGAGAGTTCAACTTCAAACCCTTAGTAGCCAAAACGCACCATGAATGGGTTCTATGCTTCTAGTCACCATCACAGCTTGGCAAAGGGCTTCTCAACGAACATACTCATCGGCTTGTTCAAGTGTAGGGAACAGCCTCATCTGGAGCACATCTCCTCAAATATTATCCAGACGGTCATCAAGCCCATCTAGGAACATTTACACGTGGTCTTCCCAAATAAGGCTATTATAATGGTGTATGTCCACAACACATTCCATGGGGTTTGGACGCTGGAAATCTATTCTCACCACAGCCCCTGGAGATCATTGTAGTATTTTTCAAGGGGTCCTCCTGCTTGCTTTAATTGTGCCACACAACATTGGAGATCATAAACTTGGGACATGTTGCTGACATCAAAATATGTAGTTGCAATGGAATCCCAAACCAGTTTGGCAGTGAGAAACTGAATAAAATTTCCAATCAAGGAAGAATCCATGAAATTGATAAGCCAGCCTTTGACGGATATGTTTGGGGGGGGGGGGGGTTGGGGAATATCGCCATTGATATATCCCAATTTATCCTTGCCGGAGATGTACATCTCGATGACTTGGGACCAGAGAGCATAGTTGGTATCGTCCAACTTGATGCCAATAGGAGTAACGGAAGGTTCAACTACAAGGGTAGCGGTGCACTTTGGTTAGTGCTTTGGTCATTTTTGTAGTAAAGTCAATGAGGAGGGTGTTCGTTTGGGTGGTACCAGATTGGTTTTCTAATTCAGAGTTCGACATGATTGCTGGAAACAAAGAAGAGAGTGGTGGGTGGGTGGGTGGGTGGGTGGGTTTACAGGAGGGGCACAAGAACCAAGAACAAGCCTGGGACTAATACCATGTCAAAAGGAATTCAAGTCTATTCTTTCATTCATCGTATACAAACAATATATGCAATACAATAGAAACCTAGTATCAACTACACTGATCTTATGACTATAGTTTAGGATAGCTTGGAAAGGAAAGAATTTGACTTTAATTCTATGCTAAAATACTTCACAAATTGATTCTAATTTACAGCTCACGCCAACAGCTTTCTGTTTAAATCTTATGCTTCTCGTGTACTAGGCTTTTTAACAAGTTTCTACCTGTACTTTTTTTATTACATATGATCTTCTAATTAGTAAAATTTCCTTTAATGGTATAAGAGTTTGGGCAACTATTCACGCAAATGTACAGCTGTTATACCTCACATCTGCATTCATTTTTCTTTTACCGCCTACAGATGTAAAAAGGCTAACAGAAGGGGCCAGAGACCTATATCATGGGGTGAGAAGCCAATAAGACTAGTAAATCCTTATAGTTATACTTCATTCCAATAATGCTGTTTCTCATCTATCATAGTAATCCCTCTCACTAGAGCAAACATTAAAGAAACTAATAGAATTGTCGAATCTAACATGAGTGAACAACACATGGCACTCAAGGAGTTTAATCATGGTATTCCCTTTTTTGCATCATGCAAGTTTTCAGCATTTTTTTACAAGCATACCAATCAATGGAAAAGTTATACTAGTGATTAAAATCATTCTTTACTAGAGTGATTCTATTTTAAAGTCTTTATGTTTGACATATCAAGAGAAGAAAATGAAAGTTCTATTGTTTTTAAGTGAACAGCTTATAATATGAGTACATGATTAATGGAGATCATATATATGGATTTCTTCATGGCTTCAGTTGATTTTAAATCTTTCCAAACCAAAATAGATGGATCATATTTGGAGTTAGGTCATGGACTTAAAAGGTTTATAGACAGTCAACCTGATGGGCCAAAGCACAGCAACCACCAAGCATTTCTAATGAACAATCAAATTCTCATAGGCTGGGGGTACTCGAAGCAGCAAAAGCATTATAGAAAAGTAATCATGTAGGTGACAGTTCATATTTTAATCAATGAAAAAAAGAATACATAATAGGAGTAGCAGTGAAATATAAATAAACAGCACAATCAGTAGCTTTCATTATTGCACTGTTGATAAATGGCACTTTCAAACACATTGCAGATATCACTTGCACATGAGTTAACCAGGAGACATACAAGAAGAATTTCAACTTGGACTCCCCTCACCCCAAACACACGCACGGGGAGATATATTTATATGTCTATATATGAGACAAATTTGGGTAGAGCCATACTGTTTGTATAACACATTTTTTAAGCAACTTCAGCAAGTAGATGTACAAAAATTGAGAGTTGAAACCTACCAAGAGGGTCAGGCTCCAAACTAACAATTGTCAACCTCCTCTCAACAAAAGTATGGTTCTAATTAACTTTACACAGGTAAGCAAACATGCATCATAGTAAAAATCCCCACACATTTCAGTGTATTCAAGGAATTGAGTGATTGATCATCAACAAGTACCAACCAAAAGGGGCAAGAGGAGAGGATGAGGGTGATGTGGATCATATTAGAACTTTGTTGAGACTATAGTAAAAATATAATATATGTATGAGCTTCTTTCTTTAGCAACTATCTTACCATGGAACTGGAGGTGAAGAATGCATATCTTCATAGTGATTTTGGTACAGAAGGCAGATTGGAAACTTTGAAAGTTCTATTAAAAACTCAAGTTATCTCCTCCAGTATTGTTGTGACAAGTAATCTGGCGTATCTGATTTTGGTTTGCCAACATTAATTATCATAATTACTATCATAAATTTCTTAGAGGAACCATGAATTATATAATCTCTCCAAATCTGAAAAGGTAAAGGTAAAGTAGGTGAAAAGCATGATAAATGAGAAATGATGTGAAGCAAACTCGGAGCCCAGCTAAATGTAGATGCTTCTTATGTAAACTGGTTGTTAATGACCCTTATATATATATATATATCGCTTTTGCTCCTTAAGCAGAAGCTGATATATGATAACCTCCTGTTATTATTCACATTTTTTCCCACTAACTACACATTCCTAAATCGAGTTTCCACATGCCTATGTGTCACAACCAAACTGAACTAATTGCTGGTCAAATAAGGTTCACCAAACTTGTAATTTTGGATTCAATTTATTTTGGGTTTTTTTTTTTGGGGGGGGGGTGTTTAACCCATGATTTAGCAAACGTGATTACAAATACTGTGTTTTGGACTATATGTTAGAAAGATAGATTATCCATGTACACTATCATATGTGAAAATGTTCTGTAAGAAGGCACAGTGGAAACATTCGTGTGTTATGAATATCTACTATACACAATTTGCATTGGGAAGGTGTTATACACATAATGCAAACTGATTGTATCGATGTGCTTAATACAAACTCTAGACCATTCATGACAACACTATATACATAATGTAGACAAATTGTATCCATATATGCTTATTACAACATGACTAATAGCACATTGGCTTAATACAAACCGAAAGTTTCCATTGAGAATTAGTACATGTGGTGGAGTAGCTTTTAAGGAACATAAATGAGGTTTTGGAATGATAAGAGAATGCCTGGGGAACAAAGAAAACATGAAAATCCAATATATAAGAGAAAGAATGATGTCAAAAGACACTCAAGGATAATGCAAATCTTTGGCTTTAAAATTTTGGCAATAGGGATACTTTTGAATCCAGGTACCTAGGAATTCTAGAAACTTCAATATACCTTTCATATATTGATATTATTATGTATCTGATATGGATATGTCGAAAAAAAAAAGACAGCAAAAATAAAGTGTGATATGGCACACTGTATTGGGCACATTTTTTATTTTTCAACAATCAATACTTACCATCCTTTTTCCACAATTTCAAGTGGGTATCCTCCACCATTATATCTCCCATTTCTTGACTGAAAACATGTGTTTTCATCTCTTTCGAGCTTAAGATGAGGTTATATGCTTATATGATGTCATGCCAGGTTTGTCCACAGAGTTTCTAGTAGCAACCAAAAAGTCTGAGAACTAAATAAAATGTTACATTTGATAAGGTATTCAACAAAACTGTTGAGACCAAATAAGCATCTTAAATGTTTATTTGAGGTTGCTCTTAATTTCTACAAGGCTAAACAATGGGAGAGCTTGTCCACTTTTTTTTGCTGTGGCTTGGGGATTTTGGTACCGGTGGAATAAATTATTTCATGATCAAATTGTCATTTATCCTTATCATGCTGCTGAACATGCACTTTCATTACTTAAGAATTTTAAAGCTGTTTATAAGAAAACTAGGATGCAAGTGCAAGATTTTTACAAGTGGAAGGTGCCGCAACCAGAAATACTGAAGTTAAATGTGGATAGAGTAGTTTTTTCAGAGCTTGGAAAAGCTAGGATTGGTGCAATCTTGGGTGATAGCTCAGGAAGAATTTTGCTGGCAGCAACCACGCCAGAAGTGGCCATGTCAATGAGGTGGAGCATATTGAGTTGCCAGCTATGTTACGTGGGCTTCAATTCTGTGCAGGTATGTGCATGTATGGGCTTCAATTTTGCTAGCTGGTGATTGAGGCACTGCAACAAGATAGTATGACTAGCTCATTTTTTGGTGGACTTTATTATGAGATTAAACTGTCATCATCTTATTTTGGTGAATGTTTTTTCACACATGTTTATAGAGAAGTTAATATGGTTGCTCATTCTCTTGCTCAATATTCGAGAAATGTTGAAAGTATCACCATGTGATGGGATTGTATTCCAGACTTTTTATCTCAAACATTATGGCTTGCTTTATGTCTGTAATCATCTTTTGATTAATGAAGTTGAAGTAAAAAAGCTTGCAACCATACAAAGTGGGTCTTTATGTACTTAACAATATAAAAGGGTCAATTTGCACCAATCTAGAGGTTGATGCTCCTAATAATCTAGTTAGTTCTAAAGCTCTACTTTAAACTCCATATAGAAATATTAGTAGAAATTATAATTATGTGCTTTGCTTTGCATTATGGTATATTTACATTTAGAAGTTCAGATTTTTCCTTAGGAAAAAAAAAATAAAGGCCATTTTTTTTTAAATAGTCGGTAACCACTCATGCCGTGGTCCCAACCCAAGTTTATTAAAAACCCTCACTTATGGCGGAGAAATACCTTGATAACAAACCCAACCTATAAGCAAGAGAACTGGCATTGACTATACAAAACAATCAAAAAATTGGGCAGAACATGCCTATTACAACAAATCACCAACAACTAATAAAGCAAACGTAAGCTCAAAACCAAAAAGCAAAAACTACTCAACACCCGAGCAGGACTATGATCGAAAAGAGGGTAGACCCGACCTATCCAAATAGAGGATTCCCTTAAGAAGACGAGGAAGCGAAGCCCAGTCATCATAAATCACATTCTTTCCCAACTCCCCCTCCCTCGCAAGAAAATTGATTACACTATTCCCTTCCCTATATTGATAAACCACGACGAAATTCACCCTTTCTAAAGCCACCACTAGCTCCTCCCAAAAATCCCAAAGGTACCATAAGGAGCATTTGCCTTTTCGGATCCAATCAACAACAATGCGCGAGTCACTTTCAATTACCACATTAAAATATTGAAGCCATTTACACAACCGAATGCCTTCCAATAGTGCTTTCGATTCCACGCTATTATTCGTGCCATGCCCAAAAAGAGTAGAAAAAGCCGCAATAACTCTACCCCTGCAATCACGAATAATTCCCCCACCTCCTGAGTTACTCGAGTTCCTCCTACAGCTACTGTCACAATTTAGTTTTACCCATCCGGGAGGAGGCTTAGTCCACACAACATACGTACCTATCCTTGCGCAAGGGACACGGTATAGAAGTTGAAGTTCATGAATTATTTCCATGTCCAGCATCATTGGTTTCCGTAAGGTATTGGAGTTCCCTGCAATAACGCTAATCCAGTGCCTTATTTGTCTTCACACCTGTTCCACATTTTGTTGCACACCCTCCATTCTTGCTCTACACCTTCTTTTCCATAACCACCATGTAATCACACATGACATCACTCCAATTAAAATGCCTCTGATAGATGATTTTTTTGCATAAGAAAACCAGCAAGATACTCTGTTTTTCTAGGGGGTGAGCCTCTGAAACGGGGGCCCCAATAGCACACTGGCCCGTCCCCAACATTCTGCAACAATATCACCTGACGATAGGATATGATCACAGTTTTCCTGGCACTACAGCGCACAACAATCACAAGCCGAAGCCATCAATATTCCTTTGGCCTGGACCCTCTCATCTACGGGCAAACAATTGAACCAAACCTTCCATGCACAAATGGATATTCGTTTGGGAAGAATAGGATGTCATAGCCAGTCATTCCACTCTAGAACCTCTCCACAATTCCTCACTGCCTCCCATGCTGTTGTGTAGAGAAGGTGCCATCAGAAGCTGGTTTCCCAATATAGACGTCGTGACCAATTTTTCCAACCAAAACATTCTGCATGATTTCCATCGTTCTATCAGCCCCCACTAATTCCAGCAATAACTCTGAATTTCAATTATTCTAAAGCCAGCAATCCCGAATACTTAGCTTCTTATTGGTTATCACTTATGTGGTCGCGGATAATGGACCCGACGTTAGCCACCTGTTAAACCAAAAAGAAGAGTTTCCACCTCTCACCAGGACCTTCACATTCTTGATGACTTCCGGGAGGAATGCCACCAACGATCTCCAAAATTGGGTACTAGTGTGTCGCACCGTCCGGTCTAGAACATGGCTATTCCTGCAATATTTGGCCCTGAAAAAATTCGCCCATAAATCATTAGCTGTAATCAACCTGAAAGCAAGTTTCATTTGGAGAGATTTCTGGACTTCCTTCAGATCACGCACACCCAAATCTCCTTCCGAAATTGGTTTGCAAACCTTTCCCCAAGAGAGCCAATGCACTTTTCTTTCTCCTTCCACCTCGCCCCACCAAAAATTTGCCAAGAGAGAATTTATACGGGAGATGATTCCTCTTGGAACATTAATAACTGACATTAAGTGTATAGGCGTGTTAGATAGCACGTGTCGAAGCAGGATCAGTCTACCACCTTCGAGAGTAATTTAAATTTCCATCCGGCAATTTTCACTCGAATCTTATCCAGTAGAGGCTCCATGACCAAGGAGGTGAGCTTGCCTGAAACCAAAGGCGCACCTAAATACGTCACTGGGAACTTTCCTTCCGTAAAACCGGTGCTTCTTAGTAAACTCCTTTTACGAGCTGGGCTTATTTGTTTAGACAAAAAAAATGGCAGACTTAGCCTTGCTGATTTTTTGGCCCGACCACTTCTCGTACGTCTCAAGAACATTGACCAAATTCTTAATCGACCTCTTCCCGCCATTGGCAAAAATTAGGATATTGTCCGCATAGAGTAAATGAGACACTGTCGGCGACTCAAGCGAAAGATGAAAATTCCCAATGCGACCCTCCTCAAAATTCCGCCGAAGTAGCCTTGTCAATACCTCCTCCATGATAATAAATAACAAAGGAGAAAGGGGATCCCCTGTCGCAAACCCCAAGCCGATTGAAAAAAACCTTTAGGAGTTCCGTTCATCATCACCAAGAACCACGGGGCTTCCATGCAATTTTTTATAAGCCTGCAGAAATTCTCCTCGAACCCAAAGGCACTCATAACCTCCAAAAGAAAACTCCAATTTACTCTATTGTAAGTTTTGGCCATATCTAATTTGACCATCACATTTCCTCCCATCCGTTTCTTATGTAAAGAGTGTACCATTTCCTGTGCCAACGTAATATTCTTAAAAATACTTCGGCCCGGAATGAAAGTACCTTGTTCGTACGAGACCAACTTATCAACAATATCAGTGAGTCTAAAAACAATAATCTTCGAAAAAATTTTGTAGGCCACTGAGCATAGACTAATAGGGCGAAATTTATCAAAACTCGAAGTATTTTCCACCTTCAAAATTAAAACAAAAAACGATGAAGAGTAGAACTTGGGAAGAAAAGTGCCTTGGAAAAAGTCCTCAGTCACTTCCAAGAGGTCTTCCTTTACAATACCCTAGCATGACATATAAAATTCTAATCCAAAACCATCAGGCCCCGGACTACTCTCTATTGGGATAGAGAATACCGCTCTATCGGGATAGGGAACACCGCTCGTTTTACTTCCTCCTCCGTTGGAGCCGCGCACAAGAGATTATTTTCAACCACTGAAATCTGCCTATGTATAAGTGCCGAGAGGTCACAGGGCTCTACAAGGGACTACTCCTGAAGGAAATTCTGGAAAAAAATTGCAACCTTATGATGCACTACCTCCGTGCCCTCTAAAATCCTGCCATCAATCAGAACCATGCGATCTAGACGACCCTTCTACACCTTTGATTGATCACCGAATGGAAGAAACGGGAATTCTAATCCCCCTCAGTTAACCTTTTTTTTTTTTTGCAATTTGTCCCAAACGAGTTGCTTCTCTGACTTGCCATACCTTAATCTCTAGCTTGGTAGCCACAAAATCTTCCACTTCCTCCAAATAACCTGATTGCAACTGGCTTTCCAGACTATCCAGCTGCTCCTCAAGAGATTGAAGATGATCACCCACTCTGCCAAAAACATTTCGGTTCCACGCACGAAGAGCAATTTTGATTCTCTTCAGATGGACTGCAAGTTTCCCTAAACCCCAAGCCGAATCATCCCTGCACCAAGCCTCCTTAACACACTGCAAAAGATCATCATGGGAGCACCACATATTCTGAAAACAAAAAGGAGGAGGGCCATACAAGGAGAAAGGATTATGCAAATATACCACCATAGGGCGATGATCAGAAGACTTCTGACTCAGGTAACAAAAATAAGCCGAACAACAAAGATATGAAAAAGCTGAATTAACAAGCACTCGATCAAGCTTCGCACAATTGCGCAATGCCCCTTTGTGGCCATTACACCACGACATTGGTTGTCCAGTGGCAGATAAATCAACTAGCCCACACTGGTGTATGCAATCATTAAAATCAGACATGGATATTAAAGGCCTTGGATTTCCACCAATCCTTTCCGCATCCGTTCGAATTGTATTAAAATCATCTAGAACCATCCAAGGATCCTCCCAACCTTAAGTATCCTCCAGGCTCCTCCAAAGCTCTCTCCGCTCCATATAAGAGCACTTCGCATAAACAAATGTCACCAAGATTCTTTGTCCATCCTTCCTAAACCAACCCGAAATCATTTGTGTCATAATCAAAATCACCTCAAAGGCATTTAAATCCTTCCAAAACACCCACATTTTCCCCCCTGACATTCATTCGAAAGGGAATGGTAATAATCCAAAAAATTGCCCAATAAAGGCATACACTCCTCAGCAATAAACGGTTCTGAGATGGCACACAAATCCACTTGGAACTTCCTCAATAAACTTTTCAATGTAGCTCTCAACCTGCCCAACCCACTAAGATTCCAAAATAAAATTGCATCAATCATAAATCCAATTTATGTGAACGTGTATGGACCCTCTGAGACTTCCACAACGTTTTTTCCGCGATCACCTTCTTAGAATTCAGTCGTTGTTCCGTGTCCGACTCGTACATTTTTTCTTTTCCCCTTAACAAAGAGACTCCACTATCCTCCCGCTCAGATGAATAACCGAACAACACATTCCCCTGGCTAGGACTTTTCTATTCCTCCATCGGTTGGTTTGAAAGTTCTACTCCATGCTTTAACACATTCAACAAGGACTCCTCACGTACAGTTCGGGGATCAATATCGCATCACACCTACTCACATCCCTCATCCTCACTTTCAACCGCACCTTCCTCTGTTTCAATTACCAGAGTATCAACATTAAGTTCTGAGATCTTCATTTGGACCTCCAACAATGATTTTGCACAATTTCCGTTAATGGGATCAGTAGGAGAATCTAGCTGGCTAGGACCTACCTGCTGGACCATTTTTGGTTGCTGCCCATCATCCACGACCTCCTTACTCGAAACCGCCCCCACCTTTTCACAAGCATTTTGCATCATCTTCCCTTCCACCACTTGCGTAGCCTCCTTTCTCACCGCCACATATGCCTTCCTCTCCTCATTTAACTTCCCATCCTCCATCAAACTCTGTTTCCCCACCTCCGTCATCACACCCACCTCATTCACCTCCCCCTCATTCTGCACCATAGCAGATGGCATCCCTTCCTCCATACTTTGTTCCTTCTCACCAGAAGGACCCGCTACATCTGCCTTCCTCCCCACTTCCTTCCAAACCTGATCTTCATGATCCTTTCCTACTCCTTGCATCCCCTCTTTTTTGTTGATTTTAACCCCTGCTTTGACACCAGAATGACAAACTACTGCTGTATGCCCTTGACGATAGCATTTTGTGCAATAGAAACCCCTTTTCTGGTACGTTACTTTCCGCCAAATCTGGTTTTTCCAATTACCAGTGGGAAACCATCGACTGGATCATCTTGGAGGTCCACTTCCACACAAAATCTTGCCCATGTGGCCCGAGTGCAGTATAACGTCGCGTTATCCAACCCAAGGAATCTGCCAAATTTAGAAGCTAAGATTTGTAGGCAATCCATACGATATAAGTGCAGTGGCAACCCAGACAGAAAAATCCATTGTGGAGCAATGGAGGGCTCCTTATTGACATCAAAAGCCACCGACCAATTAAACAACCGAAATTGGGCGCCTGCTACCATCCTTCCTTCTCTCGCCCAAGCATGCAGGTAATCCCTCTCATTAGCCAAATGCAAAAGAACATGGACCTCATCCATGAAGCTGATCATAGGGACTTCTGAAAAACCCCAAGTTTTGATGATCTGAAGCCATAGCACGTCAATGAAGGGCCGTTTCGACACAATATAGAACCAAAGCAAACTTCAATTCTTCTGCCGCCCTATCCATCTCCACATTAGAAAAAACAAAACCCAAAGCCCCATTAATTAATTCCGGTTTCCTCAGAGGGAGTTTGAATTTTGCAGTCGGAAGACGCCTTTGAAGGGCCTCAGCAAAGGAGCGTCCACCCCTGCATAAAATGCTCCTTTTCCACCCACATCGCCGCCAAAACCATCCCGTAATCCCTCTCCTTGACTGCCAGTCACATCCCCCCCTCCGGCAGCCACCAGAGGGCTGCACTGCAAGACCATGTGGCGTGGCCACACCCCTACATGAAAACGAAGAAACCCTAGCAGAGGACAAAATAATCGCCCTCCACGTTAGCCAGTCTTTAACTAAACCTCCATTAGTGTGGACTTACTTCCACAATAAAATGCAGTTCTCTCCCATCTTTCTAAGCCCTTTTTATGTATTTTATTTTTTGTTTTTTTATTTTTATGATGAGGAACCTTGAAGACTGTGCAAACACATCATGTCTTTTGCCCGGTTAAATCTAGGTCCAACATAAAGCACCCAAATCACAAAGCACCCAATAGGATGTGGCCCCTAGAAATTTCTTACATTACTTATAAGAAAAAGGAAAAGAAATTACTTACACCCATGGAATCGAACCTATAACCTTGATTCCTTTTTTGCGTAGTACTCTATGGACCTTAGAGCATTCACATCCAGTGCCCCAAAGCACCGGATTTACCATAATTTGAGATTTATTATAAGGTTTTGATCAAAACACCCCTACATCCGGATCCCTATTTTAAGAAAAAGGTTTAGGGATAAATAGTCTCCTAAATCATTTTTTATCAATATTTTATTCTAATATATAAAATAAATATTTTTTCAATCATCTACACTTTCTCTCATATTTATTATAGTTTTAAATAATAATTTTAAAAATAATTTAATTAATTACAAAAATATAAAAAAATTAATTTTAAAAATATTATCATATCTACAAAAAAAATAACTTAAATTTTTGTTTAAAATATTCACTAGAGTAATAGTTCAAAACATGAGAAAAAATATTGAGTAGTTAAGAATTTGTAAATAGAAGAGAAAAAAGTAATAAAGAATAATAGAGAAATATTATTTTAATAGAATAGAGAAATGATAGGAAATAAGACGTATGAGATTTTTGAAATATGAGTAAAATTTAGAGAAAATTTTTAGAAAATGTACTTTTTAACTAAATTATAATAAATTTTATGAGAAATGAGATGTGAATACTATTAAAGGCTAGAGATTTTCTAAAGCCATTCAGAAAGTCCCATGGTTTAAAGTTTTTTGAACCATTCGGAAAAAAGATCTTTATTAATTCCAACAGAAAAAAGAAGCCGCCCAAACTTTGACCATTAACATTCATGTCAGGAGTCAAAAAATTCGAGGGAAAGAAATTAAGTATAGTCATTAACGTACGTACGTACGTACATGATCCGGTAGTGTTTTCTGGATAATTTTGAGTGGCCAAATGGAATTGATCGGCAGCATGAGCTAACGAAATGTGTATACCTGCCCCCACCAAAAAACAAAATAGGTAAATAAAATTCAAATAATAATGTGGCGCTACTTTTAAATTTTTAATAAGTAGTAGTACCTGATCATATATAGAGCAATTAATATTCTGTTGAGTAAAACAAGAAAATTAATAAACAAATATTTAATACACGAAGTTTGCATTTGAGTTGAATTTTATACGGATTATTTTATTTAATAATTGATCATAACTTTGTATTCACAATTAACATTAATTCCATTTAATAAACGAATCAACTCGATCAAACTAATTAATGTTAATCAACTAATTAGGTACGTACGAGAGATAGGAAATTTTTGTATGTATAAGAGTAAGAATTATTTTTTAGAAATTTCTTTTTTATGAAAAAGACCCCAATGGAAAAGCTAAGAGATCAAAAAGAGTGGTACTAACAGTGATTATAGATCCATCGTTTCCAAAACACCAGCCGATTTTCACTCTCGAATGCGTCAGTCGAAACAGCCAGTGCCCCTAAAGGGGAGATACCTCCTGGGTCCAAGGCAAAAGCCAAACGAGGACAACGCTCCATTAAATCCAAAGCCGTACCTTGCATCATCATCACATATACGCATATGTATCCAATTAATTAATCCAATCACTGGCCACTCAATGGTTAGAAGATAGAGAAAAAACATGCAGTAATATTTGTTACCTAAATCTCTGTTATAGATAAGAGTAGATAAGAAGTTTGGCACCCGCCTTGCCTTGTTCTGCCTCCAAATCTTCAAACGGAGTTCGAGAATAGAGATAGCCAGCCAATTCTTGATGCCCACTGCCCATAGCCATCGTAACTGGAAGTTCTCCGGCAAAATTTCTAACGCTAACCAAGCTCATGCATGTTCTTTGTAATCAGGCACTCTGCCATCTGGTGATTCCCACTAGTAATTGCCACATGTAGAGCTGTATGACCGCCATAATCTTGCATTGCCAAATCGTCATGTTCCAAAATCATATTGACCAACTCCTTCACTATATATTCCTGTTCAGCTTCAACACCAGCGTGAAGTACTGTCCCACCCCTAAACAATATTCTTGCTGCTAATAAATGGGGGTGGTGCTCAAGGAATGCTCTCGTAGCTTCGCAATCACCATTTCGCACAGCCTGGATTAAGTTCGCATAATCATCGTCACTCTCTGGCCATGCCAAGCAACATAGAATTATGAAATAAATTAAACGGAAAAACATCTCCAACACGTACGTACTTTCCGACAAACTACTACATACATAATGATATCATCTTTTGTATGCATGTGTTGATTTTAAATTTCAGTACGTATATAGGATTTATCAAATATATATAATGATATTAATGCAAGTTATATTACAACTAATAAATTTGATAAATAATGTTAGTTATAAGTTTCAAATTATAAATAAACACCGCGTATTCCTTTTGTTAAAAAGTGAATCCTACTAAAATAAATAGGTTTTTTTATACGTTTTTTTAACATGTAAACTACTTTTTACGAAAGTAATTATGCGAAATTTATCTCAATTTCTGCCAATCATTTCTCAAATTTGATAATATCACTTCTTTTACTAGACTAGGTCGAATGTTTGTCAGTCTAAAATAGCCCAAATAATTTAGTCACAGGCAGAGCCTATAAGTTTATTTATGTTATGTGAAGATGCAACCCAACGAACTGAGTGTTAGATGTGGGCTTTGTTCCCATTCTCGTATAACGTACCACTCACAAATATTCAAGCCCAATAAAATCTTTAATCAAATTCCTATTGATTTTTAACGTAATCATGCATTATTTTGAGGAAAAATCACATATTACCCTGAAATTGTCACTATTTTGGCAAAAATAATAAATTTAAAATCAAACATGCAGGTTCATTTATTGATCGTTAAACAAAATTAAATAAGTAATGTAACCGCTTGTTAAAATTCTATCGTTGATAGCATGGAGATTGATAATTAAAAAATAAGTAATGTACTAGTACTGGTATGATCTGAAAGGTTGGATCTTAATGGGAGCAGGCATTGCAAATTACAAATAGGAGAAGTTTGAGAGATAAAGTTAGATTAGTTTGATGGTCACCTTGTAAAATGAGTACTACAGGTCTTTTGAGGAGATGAAGGGGTATTTCATTTTACTATCATCTTGTTCAACTTAAATTTTGGTCCATATCCAAATGTGCTTTCCAACAAATACGATCCAGATTCGTCCATGAGTTGAGTGAGGAGGATGTTAAAGTTTTCCAAATCATGTAACCTTGCTAGTCTCCAAATTCTTTATCTTTATTTTATTTTATATTTTTTTTCTGTTTATTCTTTCTATTTGCAAGCTAACGTGAAGGATACAACATCAACATTATTGACATGACAGAAATTGATTTACAATATTTAAATCTAAAATCTTTCTTGTAAATTAAATAAAGTCAGATCGAAGATAAACTACCTAAAATAAATTATATGTACTTCTTGTCATGGTGATTCGAATTTTAATTCTCAAGTTTCAATGAAAAGAAGAACTACAACTAAGTTACGGGAGCTTTAGATTAGGTAGTAGGTATTGAGAAATTCTGATTTTCCCTACAATTATAAGCCTATATTTCTTCTTCCAATAATGTTTGTGCATATTTTGAGAGAGAGAGAGAGAGAGAGACCTGCTTTGTCTAAGCTTGAAGAGTTTCCTTCATCAATTATCAAATCATCATCTTCAGTCTGTATTAGCTTGTCCTGTCCATTACTTTCCATGTTGTCTAAGTTTGAAGAGTTTCCTTTATCAATTATCGAATCATCATCTTTAGTTTATATTAACTTGTCCTGCTCATTACTTTCTTTTATCAGTGAGTCCATCTCGCATGAACTTTGAATTGCTTGTAAAGTCATATCATTCATCTTCCTCCAAGCCTTGAATTCAACCACATCATCATCTAGTTTGGGGGGTTTCGAACTTGTTTCAGCAATGTTTTAATCACATTACTCAAATACAATTACTTTCAAACTAAACATTATCTTATCTTATCTTATTTCATTCCTAAACATCACTCAAATACAAATACTTTCAAACTAATCATTACAAAATTTTCAAAATAATCATTACAACTTTCCTAAACTTTCAAAGAAAAAATAAAAAACAACTCAACTTTTTCAAATCTCAAAATAAAAATAATATTTTAATTTTAACATATTTTTATTCAATTTTTTTTCTCTCATTTACTAAAATCTAAACAATACTTAATTCAAACTATTTCACTATTATTTACAAATCATCTTATTACTCTTTACAAAATTATCATCTTATTTTATTCCCAAGCATCCTAACATTTTTTGTTCCTTTTTTTGGGCTCGTTTGGTGAGTACGATGATATGAGAATTTTGTAAATGGTAGTAACTAGATAGTTTGTGAATAGTAATAAGATAGTTTGAATTAAATATGTTTTAGGTGTTGACAAAAGAGAGAGAAAAAATTGAATAAAAAATATTATAAAATTAAATATTGTTATACTACAATATTTATAAAATATTAAATATTGTTATAATATTTTTTTTTTTTTGAAGATTTGAAAGTTGAATACTTGAATTTTTTTTTATTTTTTGTTTAAAAGTTTGGAAAGTTGTAATTATTAGTTGGAAAAGATTGTAATGATTATTTAAAAATATTTATATTTAAATTATATTTTAAAAAAATGAGATGATATAAAAATCTTAAGATAAAATCTATTTCCAAATTAGCCCGTCTTTAGAAACGTGCCAAGAAAAAAACAAAAGCAGTTGCAATATGTATATTACCACATCGTAAATTATTTTTCCTTGAATTAAATAGCAGCCTCGAGTACCGTGGTGGACTTCTCTTCATGTGATCGTGCGGACGATTTTGCTCATAATACTGTTCCAAACTGGCGAGTAACTTTTTTTGCTGAAGACGCCCACCGCTCCCAGCGGGGGAGCCACTGTTAGTGTTTTTTTTTTGTTTTTTTTTTGGGTTCTTTACATATATTTTTAAATACTTAAAAAAAATAAAAAAATATAATATTATTAAAAAATATTTTCTTAATTATGAAATTTATTATTTTCCAATAATGAAAGGCATACAACTACTTTATCATTTTTTTACTATTTATAGTATATTTGTTTTTTCTTTATTTTCTTTTAAATATTTTGTTAACATGTTTAATCATTAGAAAAAATTTAAAAAATATATAATTTTACTGATAATTACTTGTTTAATTATTAAATAAAAAATTTAAAAAAAATAAAAAAATAAAAAAGAGTAGTAGAAGAATAATAGAATGGTGCTAAAGCCATCCTTGTTCTTTTCATGCAGGAAAGCTTCGGCAGGGACCTTGGCTTAATTTTTATTAGACTATTTTACCCCTGACTTTGTTTACTGTTTATTTTCGTCTGTAATTAGCCTTTTCAAGACGCGAGACGCTAGAGACCGGATGAGGTGAAAAAGTTACTTTTACACGTTCCAATAATAAATGGACACGTCATCTTTCCATTATCCCTTACGCTATACTCACATATAATTGATACAACTCACTTATTATGTATCGAGAAATGATGTTTATAGTCGTGATTGTTCAAGTAGCGTGCAGTCGTTTTGAAAAAAATGAATTAATATGAGACCCACATAAAAAAAAAAATAACTTTTTAATCGTGAACCTTACTCTTTTTCAAAACGATTGTACAGCGTTTACACATTTCACGACTGTATATAACATTACTCTTACGTCTCCACTCAAGTCCTTGGCTCTCTGCCCTCTCAATCTCTCTCTTTCTCCTCAAGCCATTCTCTCTCTCCTAAGCGCATCTCTCTCTCTCTTTCCTGGAAATAGGACTGGATACCATGAGAAGGAAAAAGAAAACATATTTTTGGGAAAAAGAAAACATATTTTTGCTGGATTAGGCCTAATCCAGCCCTTCGTTGCTAGGCCAAAACTCAAAACCTGGAAGCACTGTTATTGACTTGAGGAGTGATGGTACATGAATACAAACTTCCTTCTAGTTTCACAATCTTATACAAAATATAGAGAACCAAGCTCCGAATACCACCATCAATGGCCGCTCCTGATGTGATTTATTGGCAGAAACCCGAAGGAGACAACACGCGCAAGGGCCGAAAGCCAAAACTTTCTTCCAGTTTCAAAGCCCAAAAGTCGTACTTGGATAAAAGGGCTACGAACAGGTCCAACACCAAAGATCCAAAGGTTTTCAGCCATTTAGCTTTCTAAATATTCAGATGTGATTTTTGGCAATGTGCAGAAAAGTGGGGCGCTAAACACGGAGACAATAATTGGGAGATTAGACTTGTAACTGGGCTTCAATCTAGTGTGATAGGCTCTAACTTCAAAGGTACTGGAGCATGAGCTGTCAGTCCCTTATTGAATGGTGTAAAATACAAATCCGTTTCGAAGATATTCTCTTTCGAGACGGGTCGGAACCCTCTCCTTTTCCGATTCGTGGCTGCTTGGTTTCTTGCGGGACTTCAAATAGAAAAATGATTCCGTAGAACTATTCTACGTCTATTTTATAATTTACTTAAAATTAGAATAGTTTTATAAATTTGAGATTTTTTTTAATAATTTGACATGATTATATTGAGATTCCGTTTCAACGTTGAATTGAGTTGAGATAACTTGAATTCTTTATAAATAATAATGAGTTTTATAGGACCATTCTAAAATGAATTTAATGTATTTAGATGTTAAAATGAGTTTAAAGATATTTATAAATTGAAAAAGTTATGGATTCCATGTATAAAGAGGTGTTAAGTTGAAAAAATTATAGATCCTATGTGTAAAGAAGTTTTGAGTTGAGATAAATTTAATAATTTAATAATTATGTATTTAGATGTTAAACCCAACTTAAAATTAGATTAAACTGAATTAATTTCAATTGAATTTAGCAACCAAACTGAGCGTGATTAAATATAAAATGAATTATAAAATAGTTATAGGTATAGCAGCCGTGGAGAGAGAAAACGCACTTGTTTAAGATAATGGCAAACATGTAAGACATGTTCCGATACTTGGATTATTATTAAGAATACAAGTTAAATTTACCATCTCTACATTACACACTATATATAATTTTTTATTTTTTCTTAACAAATATGTAGTGTATCTGGTCATAATAGTATCTGGACTCAATTTACATTTGAGTAGTGAGAAGTAGTGGTGGACCCACGTTGTGCTCATGGGGGCATCCCCAAAAAAAAAACTTTTTGAAAATATAAAATACCCCTTAAATTTTATGCATAATTTTACAAATAAAGAAAATGGCCAATCCAGAAAATTTATAATCTCTGTATATTTTCTAAAATTTTATAAACTTTCAATATATTTAGAAATATTTCTCTTCAATTTTTTTTTTCTTATCCCAAAATTTTGTTTAATTTTTATATATTATATATTTCAAGAATTTGGCCTCTCTAAAATTAAAATTACAACTAAGTTTAAGATAAATAAGAAACTTATTAATATGGATTCTAAAGTTTTCTGTTTTACAATATTAAACTTCTTAATATAGAATCCAAAGTGAAAATAGAAAAAAATTATTTAAGGTCGATGATCTATATGAAAAATAGTTTGTGGTTATATTCTTATGATTTTTTAATTTTTTTTAATTTACATAAGATAAATGATATTTTCAGTCATAGGATGTGCAAACCTCGCCCATTCCCTTAAAAAAAAAGTAGATAAATCTAGAACCCATATGAAAAAACCCATTTTGTAATGGTGCGGGTCTCACTTTTTTTTTATTCAAATGAAGTGTGTAGAACTTGCACACCCCTAAGACTGTATGTTACATTATTCTTTACATAAATGTGTCACACAGTAGAAAAATGAATGTATAGAGCTTATACACCTCAACACAATTGCAAGTTCTGCAACTAGTGATAAGTGTTGAGAAGAGTTGTGAATAACAATGAAAAAGTAATAATAGAATATTGAATATTAGTAAAAAATAATGAATATTAATAAAAAATAAATAAATAAATAATAATAAAATAATAAATAATAGTGAAGTATTTTGATAATACGTCAGTTATTCTTGATACCTAAACCTAGTGTAAGAGTATATGTACAAATTTTAGCAACTACAAGTGCTTGAAGCATGTATCAAAAGTCAAGAAATTTGGCAACTTTGCCAAACGTTTGGTGTTGTTTGAAAACTTTGACCACGCATATTAAAATCACCGTAGGCCCGTGGGCCGTAGGGGACTTTGGGTTCAAATTAAATCAAGTCTTATTGCCCGCTTCACAACAAAAGCTTCTTAGTAATAATAGGCTATTTTGATAATACGTCAGTTATTCTTGATACCTAAACCTAGTGTAAGAGTATATGTACAAATTTTAGCAACTACAAGTGCTTGAAGCATGTATCAAAAGTCAAGAAATTTGGCAACTTTGCCAAACGTTTGGTGTTGTTTGAAAACTTTGACCACGCATATTAAAATCACCGTAGGCCCGTGGGCCGTAGGGGGCTTTGGGTTCAAATTAAATCAAGTCTTATTGCCCGCTTCACAACAAAAGCTTCTTAGTAATAATAGTTAGCGGTTTGCCATCAAATAATTAATAATATTTTCTTAAAATACTGAAAACGGTAAGAGGATTTCTGGATGGCCAGATTCACTTTGAATTTTTTATGCAAATAAACAAAGATAGTATATTTTTCACGAGGATTTGACCACTAGATGAAAATGTCACAAAAAATGGTGTACAGTGCCAAGATATACTTCCAGGAGACTCTTAAGAACAAAAAAATAATTAGTAAGCAAATGTTTGTTAGCCAGGAAAGGGTTGGAAAAGGAAAATGCATATATGCACACAACATACAGATATTCAGTATATGTGTGTTTTCTACTTACTCATTAAATTTCAATTACCAAATTGTCTTCTCAACATAGTTCTTTGCATGCAAGCTCTCCAAATTTCAAAACTGAAAAAAGAAAAAAACCGTAAAAATCACATTTCAGTTTTCTTCCACTCTTCATGATTTTCTCAGCATCCAAACGGACAGTGACGGAGCCACGTTGGGGCAGGGGGGCCATGGCCCCCCTACAAATTTGAAAATATATATATATGTGTGTGTTTATTTTTTTTTTATTTAATAAAATAATGTTCTTCTAAAAATTATGTTGGCTCCTCTATAAAATTTAATCTGATATAAAAATGAAATAAATAAAACACAATAAAATACATAATCTTTATTATAAATAAAAAAAAATTCTAACTATAACTAGTAGTATTTCTAAACTCTTTTTATTGTCTATATTGAAAGAAAAATAGTTAAAAATTTTGATTTAAATTCAATACTTGATGATTTTGTTTGTTTAAAATAACGCAAGTTACAATTTTAGACACTCTGTATTTTTTTTGTTTAATATATTTGTATAAATGTCTTTATATTATTTCAATAATATATTATTCTTGACATATCAAATATTTTTTTAATATATAAGTTGTATTAAACGTATTTTTTTAATTGTAAATCTTCTTGTCAGATTATTATATATCGTAAAAAAAAAATTGTATAAAAATAGAATAAAAAATATTTTATGAATATTGTTATATTTTATTTGGCCCCCCTAGAATAAATTTCTGGCTCCGCCACTGCAAACGGAAATGATCAAATAAGCCCAATTATCTTGAGAGTTGGTGATTCACTGCGCACAATCTTGCAGAAAACAGAGTCATTTTGCTGATACTTCTTATCAGAATCAAGCAACTGCTCAGTCTTATTGACAGTAAACGAGATTCATAGGATCAAAATCCAATCTCGAAGACTTACCAAATGAAGCAGACCCCAACATGGTAATTTCACACGTTGGCTACCATGCCATCCGCGCCCGAAGACCATCTCAATGACAACAACAGCTACAAACCTTCCATGTAAAAACAATTGTTTACATTTATACTTTCCTTGTACTGTTGTACACGTTGATTCTACCCAACGGTCATAATAGCTTGTATATTTGTAAAGCCATGGTATAAATCTGATAATCGACTCGCAAGTCTCTCACGTTGGTTGAGAACTTTTATCAAACATCTGTGTTTAATTCATTTGTCTTGAAGTCTCATGATAGGTCCCAAACACAGGGTATGTAACGCTAGGATGATTGTTTTCTCTTTGGGTGAGAAACATACCACAATTTGAATGCAAAATACTTGATAATCTCATTAACTAAGGCATGGGCTGCTTAAATAAGCAAAGCCACGTACAAACTAGCAAACTGAAACAAAAGGAAAACTAGAAACTAACAACTGGATTCAAACACACGTAAAAATAGAAAATTGAGCACACGAAATAAACATGCAGAAAAACAAAGTACACAAACTAACGAACTAAATATGCAGAAAACATCACTCTAACTGCCAATGACCTAGTCCACGAAGCATGCATACGAGATTTTCACATAATGACCCGGTCTACTTTGCATGCATATGTCGAGATCTTTACGTCCAACCTCATTGCATGCATGCTGCGCACATTCAAGCCTCACTCTTTGAAACTTGGGTTCGGTTTTGAGTTTCTCTTAGACTTACGTGACCGATCAATACTAGTTTTTTTCGTCTAGTGAATTGTTGGTGGACCCGGACCCGTTTGAAGGTTGTTTGCTGCTGGTATAGGTGCAGTTTCAAAAGTACCATATTGCTGATTTCGAACGAAACATCCCTCCTCAGTTGGTTGCTCTTCGATAACATCTTCACAGGTAATGTTGCCATTGCCATCGTATCCATCTAGCATGAGTATCTGTGCCTCTTGACATCGGTGACCTGGAGTAAAATGCTCATTACAATTAAAACATGGACCTTGAGCTTGCCTCCGCTGTATTTCATCCCAAGTCAGTGCTGAACAGGAGCTGCAAGTGCGACTGGTGCTGCCCAAGTTGTTGGCGGAAGAGCTAACGAGGCTCTCACCGGTGGTGGAGGATGTACGAACTTCTACTGTCGTGCAAGCTGGTCATCTCTCATTCGTGTTAAATTAATGGCCTCCTTGAGGGATTACGGTTTAAAAATCTGAATCCCATCAGAAATCTCAGCCTTCAAGCCACCCATGAACGTCCCCACCAACACCTTTTGCTTCCATCCACACACCTTGTTGCCGAGCTTCTCAAACTCCCGTTGATAGTCCCGTAATGTTCCCAGCTACCTGATCCTTGAGAGAGCTTCATCAAAGTCTTCACATCCTGACAGCCCGAAGCGAGCCCATAATTCCTCTTCAAAATTTTCCCATAAAATCTCGTATTCTTCTTCCCTTAATGTCCTGCAAAGCCACTGCCACCACTGATTGGCCTCCCCTTCAAGGTGGTAAGCAGCCATGGGAACTTTCTGGGTTTTGATAGTGCCTTGGTAATCAAAGAATTGTTACACCCGAATGAGCCACTCTGTTGGATCATCTCCAGAGAAGCGTGGAAACTCTAGCTTGGCTGATTTTGACGAGACCATCAACCTACCTCCATCTTGGTTTTCTCAGTGGTGATTGCCATGATTTGAGGACTCCGGATTAGAGAGTAAAACATTTGAAAGTCAATTGAGAGTCTCCTCTAAATGTGAAGTTTGTCGTTCATACCAAACTCCATTCAATGTAGTCCCTCTTGAACTACACCGAGCCCAGACTCCAATTGCTCAATTTGTTCCTTGTTGGTTTCCATGAATAACCTGGCTCTGATACCAATGATAGGTCCCAAACACAGAGTATGTAACACTAGGATAATTGTTTTCTCTTCGAGTGAGAAACGTACCACAATTTGAATGCAAAATACTTGATAATCTCATTAACTGAGGCATGGGTTGCTTAAATAAGCAAAGCCACGTACAAACTAGCAAACCGAAACAAAAGGAAAATTAGAAACTAACAACTGGAAGCAAAAAACACACGTAAAAATAGAAAACAGAGCACACAAAATAAACATGCAAAAAACAGAGTACATGAACTAATGAACTAAATATGCAGAAAACATCACTCTAACTGCCAATGACCCTGTCCAAGAAGCATGCATATGAGATTTTCACGTAATGACCCAGTCTACTCCGCATGCATACGTCGAGATCTTTACGTCCAACCTCACTGCATGCATGCCGCGCAAGTTCAAGCCTCACTCTTTGAAACTTGGGTTTGGTTTTGGGTTTCTCTTAGACTTACATGACCTATCATCTCACCCAAATCAAAATAGCAATCAGAAAAGGAGAGGGTTGAAAAAAGTGGGATGGGAGTCTGTTAGGAACTCAATAAATTGGGACACACGTGGAGAAATGATCTAGAGAATTTAGCCAGCTGCCTTATTTAATTTCTATTGATCTGTTTTCTTTCCTTTTCAATAACTTTGGCCTTAATTATTTACGTATATGTTGCTTTCCGTAATTTGTTGCTTTCCTTAATTGAGAGATGTGCTACTACTGTAATGGCTGTTCAACTATTTAAATTTAGCTTGAGGCCAAGAATGAATATTATCTCATCAGTATTATCTTCAACCTTGTGTTGATTTGGAGTTTTGGTTTTTCTCTAATTAAACCAACTAAAGAGGCCTAGGATCCCTCAAAGTATCCTATAGAATAATCACCATAGGTAAATTATGCAAGAAAGATCCTTGTACTTTACCAGTTCCAAACCCGTCACTTGATCATATATGCAACGTGACAATTTGGTATCAGAGCCGGTTGTGGGGTTACATGCTGCCTCGTCTAACGGGCTGGGCTTACGGAGTGGTAGGCTATGGATCCAGTGGTACAGGTCGTGTTGCCCTAGCCTGGTGAAAGCCTCCCATAGTGCTCGACCAATGTGGGTGTTGGTCCTAAAGGGTGGGGGTATGTTATGGTCCCATATTGGTTAGGAGTCAAATAGTATGTGTGCATGTAAGCTTGGGGGCACCTTTCTCTAGGAAGCTAATTTTCTAGGGTGTAAATCCTTGGGCCATATCTGTGCACATAATAGAGTCCAACCCCAAGGCTGACTGGAACCAAGAGGGATAATACGGGAAGAGAGAATGGTGAGCCTTTGTGCCCCCATGTCAAGTTAAACTGAACATTCTAATGAAATCACTGGCTGTGGATTTGCTTTACCCATGATTTCCAAAGTTTTCTAAAGTGAGCTTCTAATCTGAGAAGGCAAATAAACAAACCAAAACCGTGGGTTTTTTCTCCTTTCAATTTGAGTATTAAGTAATTTATTGAGGGGATGGAGTTTTGATAAGCATAATCTAGCAAGTTGCAAGACTTGGGTTAGAACTAAGGTTTTGAATACTGTTAATGAAATATTTCAATACCGATATTATTTCGGATACCGTTTCGGAATAGTTAATATATAAATAACTTAATTATATATTTATAAATTATATTTCAAAATAATATCAATGAAAATTTTAAAAAGTTCAAATATTTATTTATAAAACTCAATAATACTTATAATTTCTCAATCTAACTATTATAAAAATAATCACTTATCTTCATCACGAAAAGGATAGTAGAGATTTGATTTTCATTCTTTGAGGAAATGGGATTAAAAAAAGTTAAGAAAATAGTCTTCAGATGTTAAAATTAGAGTAAAAATTATTAAAATACACTAAAAATACAAAAATACAAAATTTTGGCCGATTCATTGAAAATTGGCCACTACACTGAAAATTGGTTGGTATTGACCAAAATGCACCAAAATGGCCGGTATTTGATCCGGTACGAATCACCAATCTCCCCTATACAGGTTAGAACATCAAATGTTCCTCCTTTTTTTTAAGCAACCATTGCATAACTAAATGATAAATGTACATATTTTTTAGAAACTTCTTATATAATCATATTTTAATTTGAGAGCATTTTTATAAAACGATATTAATTTTTTTAAGTTATTTTATAAAAATATCTCTCAATTAAAATATGGTTGTGTAAAAAGTTATATAAAAAGATTGTATCTATATAATTTTCCTAATTAAAAAGAGCTACATTGTTGTTTAATAAAATATAGACTAGCAAGGTGGATCTTTGTCACTATAAAAGTCTAATAAACATTGTGGAATGGCAATTTGGAGTCTCCTCTCTTTTTCTCTCTAGAAAAAGAGGTGGAGTGGGAGGGTGCAGAGGCACGTGGAGTTAGTTATAACAGAATTAGTGGTGGCGCTTTTGTTGTCAGGAATAGTATCAGGGTGGTACAAGGAGGTAGGACGGAGGAAGGAAGGTGGTTAGCAAGAGCTTTCAGGCGGTGAAGACTAGTGGAAGGAGGTGTTGCTGCTACTGAAAGGATGGAAGAACTGGAAGAAAGGTGGAAGAGACTCAGGCTGCTGGAGGGGGAAAGTTCTGATATAGTTATTGACGATGAAGTTTATGAGGAAATGAGAGACAGAGAGTCAAGGAGCTTGGTGGGGAAAGTCTGTTCGATGAGAGCCATAAGCAAAGAAGTAATAGGGTCCACGATGGCCAGAATATGGAGGATAAGCAAGGATGCTCAGTTTACTGAGGTAAGCCACAATGTTTTCGTTATAGTTTTTGAAAATGAGATGGATATGCAGAGGGTTTGGAAAGGGCGTCCCTGGTTCTTTGATAATCAAATGCTTGTTTTGAAAGAATTTGTGGGACATATATCTGTGCATCGGGTAAACTTTGATTCTGAATGTCTATGGGTGAGAATGCATAACTTGCCTCTATCTTGTATGACAAAAGAACGAGGAAAACAGATTGGAGGCACGGTTGGAAGGGTTGAGGATGTAGATGTAAAGGATGATGGGAGTGGTTGGGGTAGCTATTTGAGAGTTCTCATTTATCTGGACTTAACACAGCCTTTAGCAAGAGGAAGAACTATCAATGTGAAAGGAGAGAGCATATGGATTCCTTTTAGCTATGAGAAGATGCCGAGAATATGCTTTGCTTGTGGTTGTGTTGTTCATGGAAGAAATGGATGTTCTAGCTTAGTGGGGGAGATAGATGGCAAGGACAATCAATATGGTATATGGCTGAGGGCCAATCAGGGTGCAAAAACCAAGAACTTCAGTAGATCCTACAGAAAGGAAGAGGAGGCAAACAACTAGAGGAAAATGGAGGATTGTTTTATACATGGTGGAGGAAATAATAAGGCATTTGATGGGGAGGATATAAGGGGGAGTAAGATGAGTGAAGGGCATAATCCGAAGGGTGGGGAGGTAAGTAAAGGAAAGGATCCAATAGATAAGGTGTTTTTTGTTGGAAAAAAGGGGCATATTCTACTCAAGAGAACTGTGTGGAGGAGAGTGGGTGTGAGGTGCAAGGGAACTCAAAAGAAAAGCAAGGAGAGGGAGGTCTCTATGAAGTGGAGCTAAGGGAAGAGGCAAGACTGTGCATAATGGGTGGGGGGGGGGGGGAGGATTCTGGTAATATAGGGGAGAAGATGGTTTCAGTTGAGGATCCAACTAAAAGGGTAAGTAGTGAGGAAGTAGTGCAGGTGGTTAAAAAAGGGGCTTGGAAGAGGAAAGCTAGGAAAAAAGAAAAGAAGGAAGGGGCTGTTAACCAAGTAGTGGTTAAGAAGAGGCATGGAGAGGAAGATGGAGGTGATAATGGGAGTGGCAAAGCTGGAAAGAGGGGGAAGTGGTGCAGTGGGACAGAGGTAGGAAGGAGTCCAAATGTAGTGGCGGAGGCTGAGATTCAGCCCCGCCAATCAACATGAAAATATTAAGCTGGAACTACCGAGGGTTGGGCAACCCTCGGACAGTTCAAGATCTCTGCAACATGGCAGAGAAGAACAAGCCCAATTTGGTTTTCATTATGGAAACCAAACTTAGTAACAGAAGCTGTGAAGGGTTGAAGAGGAAGTTGAATTGTAAGGGTTGTTTTATGGTGGAATCAGTTGGAAAAGGGGGAGGAATGCTTCTCTTATGGAGTGATAACGTGGGAATTCAAGTGGTAAGTTACTCCCAAAACCATATTAATGCCTGGATTGAAGATGATGAAGCAAAGGAAAAATGGTTGCTCACTTGCTTTTATGGGCATCCTGAAACAGTTAAGAGGAAGGCCGCATGGGACTTACTGAAATCTTTTAAACCTCAAGAACATAAAGGGTGGTGCATAGTGGGGGATTTCAATGAAATTCTCTACAATGATGAGAAGGTTGGGGGCAGAGCCAGACTTGAAGGGCAAATGGAGTTATTCAGGGAAGTTATTCAGGATGGGAATCTCTTTGATTTAGGATGGCAAGGAGAAAAGTACACGTGGAGCAATTTACATGGGGATGAAACTTACACCAAGGAAAGATTAGATAGGGCTATTGCAAATCCAGTTTGGATGGAGGTTTATAAGGAAGCATGGGTGGAAGTGATGGTGACTGGTACATCTGATCATAAGCCTCTGCTTATTCATTTAAAAAAAGATAAGTTCTTGGAAGGTTATATTCAGAAAGCTTTTAAATATGAAGCTAACTGGGCTATGAAGGAGGAGTGTGAAATGATCCTGAAGAAAGCTTGGCAGTGTGCTGTTTTTGATAGTAACCAGTCCAGCAGAATGATGGAGTTATTAAGTAGGAGCAAAGAGTTTTTCCAGAAATGGAGTAAGCAACTCTGGAAGGCAGGAAAAAAGGAGATAGAAGAGAAAACAAAGCATTTGCACAGATTGCAAGCTGAGGAAAACAGTTTTAATGTCCTTGAAGTCAAGAAAGTTAAAGAAGAGCTATGTTTGATGCTAGAAAAAGAGGACCTGAAATGGAGACAGAGAGCAAAAACTAATTGGTACAAGCTTGGAGACAGAAATACAAAGTACTTCCATGCATGTGCTAATCAAAGGCAAAAAAGAAATCAAATAATAGAAGTGGAAAATGACAGTAATATAAGGGTCAGGGGCTTTAATGATGTTGAAAAGACATTCAGAGCATATTTTGATAAAATCTTTCAGACAACAAGGCCATCTACAAAAGATATGGAGGAGTGTGTGATGGGTATCGATACAAGGGTTACAAATGAAATGAATTTGAGTATCTCAAGGGAGTTTACAAGAGTAGAGGTGGAAGAGGCTGTGAAGCAAATGGCACCACTCAAATCACCTGGACCAAACGGTTTTGGAGCATGCTTTTATCAAAACCATTGGAGTATTGTAGCTGATGAAGTGTGTAAGACTGCATTATCAGTACATAATGGTAACTCTATGGACCCTTTGCTCAATTATACTTATCTTGCCATGATTCCCAAAATAAAAGAACCCAAAAAAGTTAGTGACTACAGACCTATAAGCCTTTGTAATGTAATCTATAAAATTGTCTCAAAAACCATCACAAATAGATTCAAAAGAGTGCTTAGTGCTATTTTATCTCCTACACAAAGTGCCTTTCTACCTGGGAGAATGATTAATGACAATATTATGATTACTTATGAAATGTTACACACTATGAAAACCAGAAAGAGGGGGAAGGTGGGGAGTATGGCCATTAAGCTTGACATGTCAAAAGCTTATGACCGAGTGGAATGGGAGTTTTTGGAGTTTGTAATGAAAAAGATGGGTTTTTGTGAAAAATGGGTTAATCTCATTATGAAGTGTGTTAGGTTAGTAAGTTATTCTGTTTTAATCAATGGGAAGGTAGGTTACAAAATTATTCCCACAAGGGGTTTAAGATAGGGTGACCCTTTGTCACCCTATCTCTTCCTCATTTGTGCTGAAGGCCTTAGTGCCATTTTAAACTCTTATGAGAAGCAGAACTTAACAAGGGGTGTGCAAGTGAAAAGAGGAGGGACAAGCATAAATCATCTCCTATTTGCGGATGACTGCATTTTGTTTGGTAGAGCAAAGCTGGAAGAGTGGTGCAGAATTCAAGAGTTGCTGAAAAAGTATGAAAAAGCATCTGGTCAGTTCTCAACAAAGAGAAGACATCAATTTTCTTCAGTAGCAACACCAAGGCAGAAGATAAGAGAAGAATTCTAGAAGCTGGGAATTCAGTTGCTTGTGGAAATTATGAGAAATACTTAGGTCTTCCTACCATGGTAGGGAGATCAAAGTACCAGACTTTCAGCATTCTTAAAGAAAGAGTGTGGCAGAAGATAAATAGTTGGAAGAATAACTTCTTGACACTGGCTGGAAAAGAAGTGTTGATCAAGGCAGTATTGCAATCTATTCCTACTTACACCATGAGTGTGTTTAAGATGCCCAAACGACTATGTTATGATATTAATGGCATGTTTTCAAAATTCTGGTGGGGCAAGCAGCAAACTGAAGGGGGAATACAATGGAGGAAGTGGGCCAAGATGGGTGTTCATAAAGGAAAGGGTGGATTGGGATTTAGGAACTTGGAGAGTTTTAATCTAGCTCTCTTAGCAAAGCAGGGATGGAGACTCATCAAGAACCCTGGATCACTTGCAGCAGTGGTTTTCAAGGAAAAATATTTTAGGCACTCAAGTTTTATGGAGGCTAAGCTTGGGTCACAACCATCTCTCATTTGGAGAAGTATCTGGTGGGCTAGAGATTTGTTGCAAGAAGGCTTAAGGTGGAAAGTGGGGGATGGAAGCAAGATAAAGATATGGGGTGACAAGTGGTTATCTTCTCCTACTTCATATGGTGTCCAGTCACCAATAGGGTTGATCAGTGGTGATTCTCGGGTTGAGGAGCTAATTGACAATCAGCAAAGAGTATGGGATGAAGAAAAGATTAGATCTATATTCTCAGGTGATGAGGTCGAGCAGATTTCAAGCATACCATTGAGCAAAGGCAAGGTACAAGATAAACTTATTTGGGGTCCATCAAAGAAGGGTTTGTTTATAGTCAACAGTGCATATTATCTGCAATTGGAAAGACTAAAAAACAGGAAAGGTGGTTCATCAAAGGAAGAAAAGATTGACAAGTGGTGGAGGAGTATATGGGATTTGGAAGTGCCAAGGGTTGTCAAATTCTTCATATGGAGGGCAGGAAATGATCTATTACCTACTAAAAAGAACCTTTTCAAAAGGAAAATAGTAGAAGAGCAAGGGTGTTCTCTATGTGGTGCAGGAATTGAAACTGTCATACATGCTCTTTGGGAATGTACAGCTGCAAATGACGTGTGGTCAGACTCTCAAAGCCCGGTTCAAAAATGGAATAGCACAGAACAAGATTTCCTTCATTTGTGGGAAAAATTAATGTCAAGACCGAATAAAAACCAGTTGGAGGAGATGGCAGTTGCATTTAGAAAGATATGGTTCAGGAGGAATGATTATGTATTTGAAAAAAGGCTTTCATGTCCAACAAGAATTCTTAAACAGCAAAAGAGTGCCTTGAGGAGTTTCAGCAATCTCAAAGAATCCAGAAGAAGGAAGGTCAAGCACCTAGATCTAACTTAATGCAGAAAATCTGGAAAAAACCAACAAGAGGGATAGTTAAGGCGAATTGGGATGCTTCATTGGATCAAAGGACAAAAAGGATGGGAGTGGGAATCATAGTCAGAGATGAAGAGGGAGAGGCTTTAGTGGCTGTATGTGACCAAAGACAACATGTGCAGAATCCAGCAGTAGCAGAGGGTTATGCACTGTGGAAGGCGATGGAGCTGTGTAATGAACTTAACATACAAAAGGCCATCTTTGAAGGTGATGCAAAGGCTGTTATTCTAGCAGCTTTGAGTAATGAGGAAGATTTATCAGTTGGGGGTTCATTGATTGAAGATATACGGTCTGTTCTAGCAAACAGACCAGATTGGTCTATACAATTTACCTATAGGGAGCTGAATAATGTGGCTCATGTTTTAGCTAAAGAAGCTTTAAGTTTAGGAGAAAAAAAGGTTTGGATAGAAGAAGTTCCAGCTTGTATTGCAGCTTGTGTGGAAAAAGAAAAACTTTGTACTGGTTAAAGTTTTGTTAATGAAATCTTGAGGTTTTACTTTCAAAAAATAAAATAAAAAAACATTGTGGAATGGCAATAACGGTATACATCCGAATCTATTATTGGTTTAAGGCCCACTATGCAACATAATTTTGAGATCGTTTTATTTTTCTACATTCTAATCGTAAAAAATGTTAAAAAAGAATTTGATATCGTTGATATAATTAATCTTCCAATTTGCTGTTAACAATTGCTTGTTGATGGCTAAAATGACCACGTAGAGTCTCCTTCTAGTACGATGTAGTAATTTAATCCCGAAGCTTGAACTTCTAGCTAATTTAACCATTGTAACTTCTTCCAATTTAGGATTTGTGCTATCAATTTGTTCAGTCATAACAAAGATATGTTCTCCTGTGGACAATTTATGCATTGCAGTTGCTGTACATATAGAATTTCTAAATGCCACATCAAAAGCAAGGGACTGAATGTGAAAGGGGAGAGGATTTCTTGCGAGTTGGTTAGCTCAATATAGTTAAAATCCTAGATTAATTTTAAGAATTGGAATAGGAGATGAATAAACATATAAAATTGATCTTACAGTATTTATTGAGTTTTTAAATTTGAAACAAAATTTTTGAGATCTACCTTGAAACAATAACTACCTATATCAGAACAAAAGATCAAACACCAATAAAATTATATTAGGTGAACATCAGTGTAACAAAATATGTTACATAAGTTCAGATATTTGTCCCAATGAAAAATACTCACCAACTCTGTTTAGTTTACCATATATCAATACAACATTAAAATGAATAAAGTTAAAAGTTAAAACTAAAGCTTCATTTTCCTATCAAAGATGCTTGGTCCATATGTTGAAACAAATATGTCAACAAGAAGGCGAGATTGCATCAATACAAATAGAATAACGGGAATACCAGCCAAACCGATGATAGGAGCGATGGTCCAATATTGTCCATGTAACATAAGTAAAAGTGCAGCAGAAAAGGCTATCATCATGGTTGTAATAGAGAAGAAGAGAGCAAAAAGACCTATAATCATCTTTTTAGGCAAGGATTTGAGAAAGTCTTCTTCTGCATAACGCGATGTGAGGATTCCCAAAAACATCAATACTGAAGTGGATGAAGAAAATAGCGACAACGAATCAGTTACTATAAAGATCTTAAATAGTTTGTCATGCACGAGGATTGGCAAGCCTGTATCTTGGTTGTTACCACCTGGAATAGTAAATGCTGCTGCAAACATTATAGTAACAATGAGAGCGCCGACTACAGTACAAGAAGTTGCTGTGTCCTTCATCCATCGTTCTCCCTCTTTCCTCAATTCTCGGTGGAACTCCGTAAACAATTCTCTTGGACTTAACCGGTGTTTGTTTCTTTGTTCCCTAAGCATGGGAGGGCAAATGCTTTCCACCTCCTACATTTACCAAACAAAATCTTAGAAAGAAAGAAAAGCAGTCAAAATATTGCGAAAGAATTATATATGCATCAATACTAGTATTGATAGACTGAATCAACCTTTTTCTCTTGCTTTTCCTTGATGTTACAACATTATCTTTTTGTTCTTCATGTTTTTAATTTTAATAATGACTTCGATTATTGGGTTTGTAATTTCATTAAGTGTAGTCTCTGTCTTCGAAATTTCCATTTTCCAGGCCATGATCCTGACAGTTCTACCAATTATATATAATGTTAAGGCTAGCTTATCCACACGTGATTTTCCCACAATTTTGGTTACAATAAATCTTATCATAGTGTTTAATAAAAAAATGTCGTGCTTATTACACCTGGTTTCTCTTCCTCTCTCTTTGTGTGTTTTTATTTTTATTTTTGGGCACACCGGGTATGATCTGTTACAGCCAAATAAAAGTACCCTTACAACGATAATAATTCCATAAATAATTTTGTAAATAAGAATTTTAGCTTTGTAATAAAGAACTTGCACGATTAATAGTAGTCTACTTTTTTAAATTAGACTTTTAAAAAAGTATGTACTTGTATGCGTAATAGACATTAACCATATTTATAGAGAGCTTGAATGAAATTTCCTCCTAACTTAATTTGTTTGGAAATTCTATCTTAGTCCTGAAATAATGGTTGGAGAGAGCATACCTGAGAATTTGTAACGTGTATAGCGACTAAAGAGAGTGTGTGTATATATATGTATGTATGCATGCCCAAGAGATCAAGAAAAATAACAAAGTGAGAGATCATCAAGCTGACCTTAAACCATTGTAGTTCTCTTTGCATTTGCAAAACTGAACCTGTGATGTGATCAATAGGAGTCATTTTGGTTAACTCCCCTGCCATATGTAATATGTTATTGCCGTCCTTCTCATCTTGATAACGCAGTATGGTATTCTTCTCTTTTACCCCGTATATAAGGTTAAAGATTCGATGTTGACGATACTGGATAGCATAATGGAATATGCCAATTTCCCGCCAACGGTCACGGATGAACAACAATTCTGAATTTGCTTTGAGTATTTAATGAACAAATACAAAGTTCCCTGCTACGATAGCACTGAAGATTGCGACCGCAATAGCACGACTGTCCTGACTTATAGTTGAAGTTCGTATCGCTTCGCACATGCGAGACAGAAGTTCTTGAAGTTGGACATCTACCAACTTTGCTTCATATAAATCCTTGAGTCCTTTGGCAATTACGAAACAATACGGATTTAGCGGGATGAAACAATAAATGAAAAAGAAAGGGGCAAAACAACAAAATTTAAAATTAATCAAGAAACTATACTAATTGAATTTGAATGAATGCAATGTATACCGAAGAGGTTCAAGAGACTTGAAACTATTTGGCGCATAAGAGCTTTCCCTGAAAATCAAAATTTGCTCATAAAAAACAACAATTAGAAAATTATTACTCTAAGTGGCAAAAAAATAATAATTGTGGTTATTAATGTTCAAATGTACCTTTGAGGTGTCTGTGCATATTCCCGTTACTAAAACATGTTGCTCTGTAAGCAATTATGTAACTTCTAATTTGTAGAATCAGCTAATTTAGGAATTAGTCAACTGCATTCTGATCATCTAAAATGGTAATTTAAGCGAAGTACTTCTCTTGTACAGCATTCGAGTTATTTACTTCATTTTGTCATATATATTGATCATATGCCTAAAAACTTTGGGTCATATGATGAAATATTAAATATAATATATATTAAAAAAATAATATATTGGCATATTCTTGTGGCAAAATTCAGTTCTATTGAAAATATAATATGTTGAGTAGAACTTTGGTTAAATCTGGAACCAAAAAAATGTAAAGATAGTTGAAGTACTAGAGCAATCATAACTTATAATTCCCACATTAGGGGAAGGCAATCATGGTGGTCTTGGAAACCTTAATTTATTCTACAATTTCATGTTTCACAAATTAAGATTTCCAAGGTTTCATCTCATCTCATTTGTGAGACATCTCAATTGAGCGAAAATCAAGTAGAGTGATCTAGTCAACATTGAGTGAATATTGTTAGGATCACAATTTTAATTGAATTTAAAGTCTTGGAGTGACATTTTTTTTTAAAGAGTTAGGTCCACATATCCACTAGTGACCCCTCTCCAATTTTATTAAAAAAAAATTTCACTTATGACGAAAGAAAACCGTAGAAACAAAAAAAATAAATAAATAAATAAACTCTCTACTTATCCAAAGGACCTTACAAGCTATGAAACAAATTACGTAATAGGCCTATGAATATGGTTATACACCTTTACTATAGGAATTTGACACCTCTGTAAGACATCAACATGAGCTGTATTTAATCTTTTCTTCATCTTCATTTTGATAGATATGTTCCTGAACCAAATTAAAGAGAATCTATTCCCAACAAGCTTGAACTGCCATATTTCTATCCTCTATGCGCAACTTGCACTGGCGAATCCAAAGCATCCATACAATAAAAACCGGTATGATACCCCTAAGATGTTTTAGCTGGGATGATCGTTTTCCCTTAGAAACCCAAGTCCACATCCATTCTCTCCAACTTTGCTGTTGTTCAAATTCAACCTCAAGCATATTTGATGCCTTTCTCCACAGCTTCAGCACAAACTCCCTCTCTCCCAGTATATGGTCCAGCGTTTCAATCTTTGGCTGCTCACAACATACACACGCCGAACATAAGGAAATGCCCAGGCGTTGGATATTGATGTCTTCACTCAAAGCCCCTTGTAACCCTTTCCAACATATAAAAGAAATTCTGAGCGGACAGACAGGATCCCAAACAGAGTTTGCCCACATGACTTCCTCATTTTTTGATTGGCACAACTCCCATCCAGCTTTCATAGTGACATTCCAATCCTTTGAAGGCTTCTAATACACCTTATCTTCCATCTCCGGCCTGCCCAACTTTACCTTCAAACAAATGTGCCACATCTTCTCTCTTCTTATCATCTATGTAAGCCTTTCTTCATTCCATTATGTTCCACTAATCATCTCCCGTACCATCAAATTTGGCTAGTGTATAAACCTTACCTGTTTGCCAAGAATGCCAAGCCCAGACCAGTTCTCCCACCAAAAAGGAATTTGTGCTTCATTTATATGTCAACCTGATTGCTCCATGACAACCGAAAAACAGGATGAGATTGACTTCCATAGAGGAGAGGACTTCCACTGAGCCACTTCTTTAAACGGATGATGTTTTTTGCAATACTTTTCCCTCAAGAATTTCACCCATAAATAGTTACCATATAATGCGTTCCAAGCTAATTTCATTCAGATAGCCTTCTGCACCTCCATTAAGTCCCGAATGCCTAGCCCTCTCTCTTGTGTTGGTTTAGTGACTTTTTTCCAAGACACCCAATGCTTTTTACGATGCTATTCCGTGCCCCCCCAAAGAAAACGAGCAAAGATAGAATTAAGTTTTCTAATGACCATCTTTGGAACATCCATAACTGACATAAGATGGATAGGTAAACTAGACAGCACATGTCGAAGCATTACAATACGTCCCCCAGCTGTTAGAAGAATCCCCTTCCAACCATCAAGCTTCACTCGGACTTTATTAACAATATGCTCAAAACAGCGCACTCCAATCACGGATGAAGCCATAGGAATACCCAGATATGTGCAAGGAAAATTCCCAAGCCCATATCCGATGATCCTTTGTAACCATTTCTTCCTCATATACGAAATACGATTGGAGCAATAAATGGCAGATTTATCCATATTCACCTTTTGTCCCGACCACATAGAATAAGTAGCAATAACATCCATGAGCCTTTTTACTAATTTTGATCCCCATTTAAAAAGAACACAACATCATCAGCATAAAGCAAATGGGATACCTGCGTTCTCACTCTAGGAATTAAGAGTGGTTTGATTTTCTGATGGTCTACTGCCTGCTTTACCAACCTTGTGAGCACTTTCTCCGCTAGAATAAAAAAGTATAGTGAAAGAGGATCCCCTGTCGAATACCTCTGGATGATTGAAAGAACCCTCGATATGTTCCATTAAGCATCACAGAGAAATTACAATTCTGCATGCAATTTTTTAGAAGAGCAATAAACTGATCTGAAAAACCATAAGCATGTAAGGCCTCCCATAGAAAATTCCATTCCAACCTATCATATGCCTTCATCATATCCAATTTCAGCATTATATTTCCTCCCCTAGTTTTTCTATTTAGATTACGCAATAATTCCTGTGAAAAGTCAACGCCGAGTTGTTGGTGATATCCCTTGGCCACAAGACGCGCTTTGCGTCATTCAAGTGTCCCGTTGGCCCGACGTTTGGTTTTGAGAATCCATTTGGATCCCAAAATGTTGAACTGAGGAGAGGATGGAATGACATCCCAGGTATGATTGGAGAGAAGGGCTTGGAACTCTTGGTTCATGGTAGTGCGCCATTCAAGATGTTTGGTGGCTTCAAAAATGAGGAAGGTTCCTCTGGTATTGAAGGAGAGGGCACAATTGTGAGGGAAGCAGTGGGTTTAGGTGGAGGCCAAAGGTATAGTTCCATTGGTGAGAATACGAGGTCGATGGATGTTGGCTCGAGATTGGGTTGTCATAGGATGAATGGGTGGTGGAGGAGTAGGAGTAGACGAAGAAGTGGGAGACAACAGGCTGTCTGTGTTGGGGGAAGTTTGTCGAAGAGAAGACGAAGAAGGGGATGTAGGTGAAGCCCTAGGTGTGATAGTGGATGGGCTTATGGGTGAATGGAGACATGGGCTGGAGTCAAGTGGGCCAGTAGGATTAGTGGGCGAGACTAAAGAAAGAGGAATGTAACAAGGGGGAGACGGAGGAGGATAAGAAGTAGCATTGGGCTTTTGGTCAAAAGGAAAGAGAGATTTGTTAACGATGACATCTCTTGAGATGTAGGTTCAGCCCGTTGGTAGATGAAGACAGAGTTACCCTTTATGATCTGGGCTATAGCCCATGAAGACACAAGGTAAGGACCTATAGTCTTGTTTATGTTTATTATAGGGGCGTAGATTGGGCCAGCAAGAGGACCCAAAGACACGGATAAACTTACAGCCCATCAAAGCTTCATAGGGAGATTTGTGATTGAGGATAGGTGTGGGCATTCGGTTTATGAGGAATGTGGCCGTTTGAAATGCCTCGGCCCAATATTTTTGAGGCATGGAAGCATGGGCCAAAAGATAGAGGCCCGTCTTGACTATATGTATATGACGACGTTCAATACTCCAATTTTGAGGATGAGAGTGAGGGCACGCAATGTGATGGGTAATGCCGAATTGTTGAAAAATTAAATGGAAAGGACGAAATTCCCCACCCCAATCGGATTGCACAGAAATGACTTTTGTAGAGAAAGTATTATGTACAAAGCGTAAAAAGGCCAAAATTAAAGAAGAGACATTGGATTTGGACTGCATTGGAAATAACCAGAGATATTTAGCAAAATCTTCTAAAATGGAAAGGTAATAATGACTGCCATTAGTGGATAATATTGGGGCCGGACCCCATACATCAAGAAACAACGAAGTAAAAGGTTTATTGGACTGGGAAGGAGAACTAGGATAAGGCAAGGCATGGGCCTTGGCCTGATTACAGGCTGAGCAATGAGAGAGACTGGTGGATGGCAGGTTGAAGTAACGAAGGGTAAAAGTAGTAATTTTGGAAGATGGATGTCCCATGCGAAGGTGCCAAAGGTAAGGGGCGGTCTGAACACCAATGTGAGCCTGAGGAAAGGGAGTTGATGAAGTGGTGCTCGCAGCGGTAGGAAGAACATACAACCTGTCTTCAATAGCCCCCTGAAGTAGAATAGCCCGAGAATACGAATCTTTCACAAATAAAGAATTTTGGTGAAACTCAAAAAAGACGCTATGATCTTGACAAAACTATCGAACAGAAAGAAGATTACGACAGATGGAAGGAACATGAAGTAAATTGTGTAAGAGAAAATTGCCAGAAGGGGTGTTGAGGTGAGCCGAGCCTTCATGTTGAATTGGGAGGGTACTGCCATCTCCGGTACTCATAGTGTCAGATCCCTGATAAGGCATATAATCAAGATTGAGGTTAGAAAAATTAGAGGTGAAATGATGGGTTGCAGCCGTATCGGGGAACCAAGCCGAAGCTAAAGCAGGTGAAGCAGGTAACGCAGTAAAATTGGCCGCCAAAGGGGACGGACTGGATGTGTTATAAGCATGATCAAACCAATGGTAACAGGAAGCAGTTGAGTGGCCTGGCTTGTGACACACTTGACAAACTGGAGAGAGAGCGATTTGTGAAGTAATTGGAAGGAGCTCGAGAGCCACCTCGGCCACGGCCACGACGTCCACCACGAGAGGGACCTCGACCACGATTTACTGAAGGGGTTGGAAGGGGGACGAACTGAAGTATTGTGAGCTGCAAGATTTGTTCCAGAAAATAGGAACTGAACTGCGTGAGAGAGACGGGATTCATGATTGAAAAGGTAGCTGTATAGTTGATGGGGAGAAAGGGAGTCTGGTCTGGTGGTAAAGGAGGTGACAAGGGACTCATAATCAGTTCCAAGTCCGGCTAAGAGAAATACAGAAAATTCTTGGTCAGTTAATGGGTGATTAGCGGCCCCAAGTGTGGATGCAAGATTCTTGGCCTTTTTGAAATATTCAGAGACGGACTCAAATCCCTTTTTAAGAGTGGCAAGTTGGAATTGAGTATGCATAACATGGGCGATTGGGCGGTGGACTGGGCACTGAATAAGTTTTGTAAGGTGGTCTAGATGTCATGCGAGGTTTGGCATTCCAAAACCTGTGATAAAACAGAGTCAGACAAGGAAGAGTTAATGGCCAAAATGAGCAATTGATCTTGCAGTACCCACTGAGTATGAGCGGGATTAATGTTGCCATCAATAGGTAAAGAACCATCAACATGGCCAAAGAGTTGATGGCTCTTTAGAAATGGGACTATCTGGGCTTTCCATAAAAGGTAATTGTCAATGTTAAGCTTGACTGTGAGTAAATGAGAGGCTGAGGTAATGATGGAGGAGGTGGTGGTGGTGGTGGCAGGGTTGGTTTTGTCGGGAGAAGCCAAGGAATCAGACGTGAGTCAACCTGGCTCTTGATACCAAATTCTAGAATATTACATGCTAATTGTTCTCATACTCGCTGGACCACTGAGACTATGGTGGAGCTGTGATGTCTGAGGCCTTAATAAACCCCTTTCTAGCTTCCTCTAACAATCTGTTATCCTCAATATTACCCGATTGCAACACTTTACCTTCCAATTGAATGATCCGATCTACCCATCGTGCAATATTGTTGAAAACATTACCAAAAGAGACGCGATTCCACTCCTTTAAAGTATGCTTCAAACGCTTCAACTTGGCAGCCAAATTCAAGAGGCCATCGAATTTTGTAGCTTCCTCCCAACTCTTTGCAACCATGTCTCTAAACTGTGCATGTGTAGTCCACATGCGTTGGAAGAAAAAAGGCCTTGGTCCATAAAACTGTCTAGAATTTGAAATTTTGAGGTGCAGCGGACAATGATTCGAAGTACTTCTTGCCAAAATAAAAACTTTCTTGGTAGGGTACTTTCGTATGAATTCTTGATTAACCATTACCCGATCTAGTTTAGCCATATTCAACCTCACCCTTCTTGCCCATTCCACCATGAGTATCTTGAACCCTCTTCTTGAATCTCCAAGAGTCCACAGTTCATTATGAAATTGCTAAAATCATCTTTAACTCCCTGAGGCTTTAAAAGCCGCCAACGTTTTCATGATCATACTGTATAACATTAAAATCACGCCTAGCCACCCACGGAATGTCGTGTCTTTGAACTGTCTCCAACTCTCACCAAAGTTGCACTGTCCCAGATTGAAAACAACTCGCGTAAATAAACGATATCAGCATCTCAATTCCATCTTTTTTATACAATCCAAAAATCTGTTGCTTATTACAGGATATAATTTGCATAGAAACATCCTTTTGCCAAAAAACCCATATCTTGCCTTCTTGTTGAGAATTAGTCATGAAATTATCAAACTTCAATTTCCTCGCCCATTTCTTAATACGACATTCAGCTGCGAACGGTTCCAAAATGGCCAGTACATCTGGTTGTGTCTCGACAATATTCTTCTGTAACTGTAGAAAAGAACTACCCAACCCCTCACATTCTAGACTAAAATGTTGTCTAACATATCAAGCTTGTTTAGAGGACCGAGTGATCATACTCGGTGGTGCAGATATAACTTTTTTCTTCAACTTAGCAATTGGCATTTCAGTTTCATGCTCTGTCTCCATTACTACATTCTTTGTATTTTCGAATCCTTCAATATCATCTCCTTCCTGACATAAACTAGGCTTCATCCCCGAGTTCACATCCGTTTCCGCAACTATGGCATGCCATTTACATTTTTCCACATTTGGATTAACAGAAAAATCCGCTTCAGTTCCCAAAACCTGCAGATTAATTCCCTCAGCCTCCAAATTCTTAGCCATTCCCTTCTTTATTCGGGTCAACCTTGATGATTCTTCGTCTATGTCCTCCCCCACAAACTAACTATTGCCATGCTCCAATTGCATTGTTTGTCTATGGACTGTACCCGAAGCTAATACTGTCCTCCATTCCAATATCACCATCTACCACAAGATCAGAAATCCTGTTTAATTCTGCATCCACAATTTCTTCCAATAGTAATGATGCTTCACCTTGGATATTTTCAACCCCTTGTGTATCCCTCGGAACATTAGACATAGTAACCAAATCTGGAACCACTTCCGTGTTCATATCCCTATATCTCGATTCTGCCGTTCCTCTTTCAATACATTTTAGTGTTTGGCCATCCTGCTGTTTTGCATTTTGATCATCCACTGTTAAGGACGATCCCATCACCCCATCCTGCATAACATATAAAACCTATTTCTCTGTTGCCTTTTCCTCCGTTTCCTATGATTGCATTTGATCCTTTTTATTCATTGATTTCCGCACCTGGTTTTGTCTCTCAATTCTCTTCAAATCTCCGCGAGCCTGAGGCAAGGCCCTTTTTTGATTTCCTGCATGTAACTTTTCCCTTCTGCACATACTATTCGAGTGACCTTGTTGACGACACGTCGAACAATATGTGGTAGGGTTTCAATCACTTCCTGAAAATGGCTTCCCGTTTTATTGGGAGGACCAATCCAAAAATAATGCCTATGCTCTTTAGAAATATCCATCTCCACACACATTCTTGCTCTCTCTGGCCTTGAAACACAGGCCGTTGCATTGTCTTTTTTCATATATCTACCATAAGGTCTTGTAAAAATCTTCAACGTAGACTCATGGAAAGAATGCGGTCGTAACCCTGGTAAAAAATCCATACCGGTGCTGACAATGATTCCTTATGCTCATTAAACGAGTGAGTCCAGTGAAAAATTTTATAGGCAATGTTAGCAATATCCAGCACTTCCCTTGACATAGCAGTAACAAAATCAGCTACATTCGTCATTCGGACCAAGACGTTTCAAGCCCTTCTCATGGCACCAACAAACGGCATTGGGGGCACTCCCCAACAATTTTTAATGTATCCCCGAATAACATCCAGGGAAGGACGACGCTGCTAGAATGTTAACACCACTGAGAATCGAAATGGAGCCGACGTTCGTGTGATTTCTTCCTTGTTGAAAACAAAGCAAAGGTCCCCCTCAATCAATTTTGCTTCACGCATGGGTACCACTACCTCTGGCATAGGTAATGGATGTGACGAAACGATATCAGCAAGCGTCCTCACCATGTCAAGCAAGGACCCAGAAGCCGCCATAGTGGCCAGGCGACGACCACATATACACCAGCCCTAGTAATATGATGAAAACCCTGGAGAGCGTTTTTAGTAATACGTCTTGGAGTGACCTAAATAAACTCTAAGTATATATATATATATATATATATATATATATATATATATATAGACACGCACGGAATACTATGGTTGAGAGAGGACACGACAGTTTATATATTATGGTTGGTCCTATATTTACTCTTTTTCTTTTAAGGAATGTATGACACCTATGCAGTACTCTATGATTGCAAATATCATTTATTTATAAAGAGATTATTATCTTCCTTGAAAGAAAACCTATTGATGTGCATTGAGCCTCAAGACACTTTTACAATAGTTTAAGTTTTTCTTCGTGCCAAACTAGACATCAAAAGCCTACAACCACTAGATCGATCTCCATTTTTCTGAAAATGGTTTTTTCTTGAATGTGATCGATCCATATAGAAAAGGACCAAAGGTTCAAAAGCCATTGCAGTGATAGGTGAACATATCATTTTTCATGGTTGTAAGTTGGATCTTCTAGGCTGATACAAAGATTATGAAGTGGATTATACCTTTGGAATGGTTGACCTCAATTGGCTTTACGATGTAAGGTTTTATTGAAGTAGGTTTTGATCACGTGGTTACAAAAATCTTTGTGTTGGTTGGTTTACCAGTACTTTATTAACTTCTTGTACTTTTGTATGTGTGGTATTCAATTGATAAGTGACTTTAAGTAATTAAATTGGTAATATTGTGAATGGGAATTAGACTTGGTAAGTTTATTTGTTCCTAGGCCCCTATTCTGATCATATTCCGTTATGGTTAGATACTAATGATGGGCTGATTAGAAGGAGAGGGGAAAGGCCATTTAAATTCAAAGCTATGTGGGTAAGGGACAGCGAGTGTTTGGGTATTGTTCAGAAGGCTTGGAATGGTGGAGATGGAGTAATTTCTTTGAGTCAGATTATGGACAGAATATCTAATTGTGCAATTGATTTGAAGAGGTGGAATAAAGACTATTTTGGAAATGTTCAAAAAGAATTAGCTTTGGCTAAAGTGAAATTAAAAGAAATTCAAGAGTTGGATCCTACTTATCATCAAAGTTCTATCCATAAAATTGCTCATGAAGATGTTCAAAAGTGGCTTAAGAGGGATGAAGTAATGTGGAAACAACAGTCAAGGGTGTTGTGGCTAGAGGAAGGAGATAGTAATTCATGGTTTTTTCATCATAAAGCTAATGTTAGAAGAAGGAAAAATCATATTTTACAGCTGCAAGATGAGTTTGGAAATTAAAGGAGAGGGGACCAAATGGAAGATTTGATAGTGGGGTTTTTCCAGAATTTATTCACTGTTGTTGATCATACTGAAATGAATGAGATTTTATTAGAGTTGGAAGTAAAGGTCACTCCACAAATGAATGAGGCTCTAACTACTCCTTATGTGGCAGTGGAAGTGGAAGAAGCTATGTAGCAAATGCATCCCTCTAAGGCTCCTGGACCTGATGGTATGTCTCCTGTCTTTTTTTTTAGAAATATTGGGGATTGATTGGTAAATCAGTTACTAGCTCTGTTTTGAATGCTCTGAATCATGGGGATTTTTCCTAGGGATCTAAACCACACATTTATAACATTAATCCCTAAGAAAAATGATAGTTTGAGAGTGGCTGATTTTAGGCCTATTAGCCTTTGCAATGTACTCTATAAGATTTTGTCAAAAGTAATTGCAAATAGGTTTAAAAAAATTCTGTCTATGGTTATTTTTGAAACTCAGCGTGCATTTGCCCCCGTGAGACAAATTATGGATAATGTTTTAGTTGTTTATGAACTATTACATTATCTTAGAAATAAAAGGGAGAGGAAGAAGGGGTACATGTCACTCAAATTAGATATGAGTAAAGCTTACAATAGAGTAGAGTGAGGGTTCTTAAGAGAAATGATGAGTGCTCTTGGTTTTGCTTAAACTTTGATTGATCTGGTTATGAAGTGTGTTTCCACAGTATCCTTCTCAGTTATTGGGAATGGCAATCCAAAAGTCCAATTTGTCCTACTAGGGGTCTCAGGCAAGGGGATCCTCTGCTCCCTTACCTGTTTCTTTTATGTATTGAAAGATTGATTAGTTTGTTGAAAAGGAATGCTAGTCAGGGGATGGTTGAGGGGGTTAAAATATGTAGAGGAGCTCCACGAGTGAATCACTTGTGATTAGCCGATGATAGTATCATATTTTGTAAAGTTGAGGTCATGACTAATGCAAAAATCCTAAATCTCTTTTGAATACATATGAGAAAGCTTCTGGTCAGTGTATAAATAAAGAGACGACTTCAATGATTTTTAGTAGGAATGTAAAGGAAGATTTGAAAGTGGATATTTTGCTAATGTGGGGTGGTAGTAATACACAGCAGTTTGAGAAGTATTTGGGACTTCCTCCAATGGTTGGGAGATCGAAACATAGAGCTTTTGTTGGAATTAAGCAACGATTGTGGCAAATACTTCAAATGTGGAAAGGAAATATGTTATCACAAGGGGGTAGGAACATGCTCCTAAAAGCTGTAGCTATGTCAATCCCGACATATGCTATGAGATGTTTTTTGTTCGCAAAGGTTTTATGTCATGAAATGAAAATGATGATGGCTCAATTTTGGTGGGGGAATTAATCTCAAAGGAGAAAGATTCATTGGGTTGGATGGGAGAAGCTTTGTGATTCAAAATTTAGAGGTTGAATGGGTTTCAAAAATTTGCATGATTTTAGTTTGGCTCTCCTAGCAAAATAGGGTTGGCGATTACTTACCAATGAAGGTTCCCTTATCCACAAAATGTTTAAAGCACGGTACTTTCCAAAGTGTTCGTTGTTTGACTCTAAAATTGGATTTAATTCATCATGTGTTTGGAAAGGTGTTCATAGTGCTCTTAATTTCTTAAAATCTGGCTGCTTGTGGAGAGTGGGAAATTGGGAACTAATAAGGGTTTTTCAAGATTCTTGGATTCCTAGAATCCAAATGGAAGATTATCAAGAGGTGAGACAGATTACTAGTCCAGAAAGTCTGAGGGTAAATGATTTATTGGATACTGATATAGGATGGTGGAATGTAGAAACATTAAGATCCCTCTTCAATCGAAGGGTTGTGTCTCAGATTTTGAAGATTAATGTGTCTACTACTCAAGCCGATTCTTGGTACTAGGCTTCTTAAAAGAATGGGCAATATTCAATCCGTAGTGGATATAAAATGCTTCAGTTTGCTACTTCTTAGATGGAAGGTGAAGGGTCAAGAGCAAATCAGTTCTCTTCATTTTAGAAGTGTCTATGACAGCTGAAAATCTTGAAGAAGATGAAGATATTTGCTTGGACGGCATGTCAAGAAAATTTGCCAACTTACCAAAATTTGATGAGGAAGAAAATTCTGAGGGAGGATGTATGTGTTTTCTGTCATAACAAAAAAGAGGATGCTGCACATGCTTTATTTTATTGTTCAGATGTTAACAGTTTATGCCTACAATATTTGCCATCGATGAGGGATTTAGGACATGAGAGGTCCTTTTGGGAGTTAGCACTAGCAGTGAAGGAAAAGGGTATAGAGGAAGATTTTATGACTTTTATTGCTATTGCTTGGGGGTTGTGGTATAGAAGGAACATATTTATTTATGAGAATGTTGTTCTTCAAGTTTCTGCTGTGATTACTATAGCTTTATCTATGCAATTTGGATTTAAAAAAGTGTAAGTTTTTTTATGGTTTTAGCCGGGAGGCACCAAGAGTGTTATGTTGGAATCCACCTCCTGATGGTATTTTGAAAATGAATGTGGATGGTGCTACTTTTGGTGAAGTAGAAAAGGTAGGTATTGGGCTGGTTTTAAGGTACCATGAGGGTAATTTTGTTGCAGCTTGTAGTAAGTTGGAGAATGCAGTCTCTTCCTCAAAATTTATAGAAGCGACGACTATGTTAAGAGGATTATAGATTTGCTATCAATGGGGAATTTCCAAACTTATGGTGGAAACCGATTGTCTTCTCCTTGTGAAAGCTTTGAACTCTACTTCAGAATTTTTAATTGATTTTGCTAATATTCTTGATGAAATTAGAAGATTGATTCAAAATTTTTAGGAGGTGAAATTTTTGCATGTAAATAGGCAAGATAACAAGGTTGTTCATCTTTTAGCAAGATATGCATGGCATGTAGAGGATATAGTTATGTGGTGGGATTTATGTCCTTCTTTTGTATCCTAAGCAGTTTGGCTTGATAGGCAATTTCTTTTAAGGACTTGATTTAATGAATGATATTTGATTATTATAAAAAAAAAAAAAAAGGTCATTATTCAAACAGAAAAAGGAAGCCTTCCAAGCTATGATTGACATTGTCGCAATTAAAAAACTTTAGGAGAAAGAAATTAAGTTTAGGCATTAGCATACGTACCGGATCCGATACTTCTTTCTTAATCCTTTTGATTAATATCCAAACGGAATTGATCGGTAGCACGAGCAAGTGAAATGTGTACACCTTCCCAAAAATATGAGGAAAATAAATGTCAATTGATATATGTACTATTTTTATTTTGAATAAAATAAAAAGAGATCATGTATGTGTTTAATTATTATTGTTTGTGATGTTACTTCAATTTCTTTGTTAACATGAGACGGTACAATTTACTATTTAGGCTAAAATAATGATCTCAACCAAAAATGTAAAGAGAGAAAACTAAATGTATTGATTGTGCTGTTCACTAATTACAATACGTGTCCATTATATATATACATGTACTGGAGAGTAAACAAACAAACTAAGTTGTACACGTGGATAACTTAAAATATGTGATTTTACCTTTAATAAAAAATGAAAAAACTAACTGTATACATATTCCTTTCTAATAGCTAGCTGATAAGTGATAACATTCAATTATAAATGAAAGTTCAATTTATCAAAAAAGGAACAATTTTTACCGAAAAGCTAAGGAAAAGAGTGCATGGGACTAACAGTGATTGCAGATCCAACGCGCGAGCCGGTTTCTCCTCGCGAATTCGCTGTTAATCATGCCAATAACCAATGCTTCCCAAGGGGAGAGATTTTGTAAGAGAGATGGACAACGCTCAATAAAATCCAAGGCGAGTTCTTTTGTTGTTGTAACGTAGGTGCATGCGTACGTATATAAAACAAATAAAAAAGGGAATTAATTAAATCACATTCCCCAACTAATATATCCAATCATCGGAAAATGAATGGTTAGACGAGAGTAGAGTAGAGCACTTTACCTAAATCTCTGGCATCGATAGCGTAGGAAATAAGTTTGGATCCCTGCTTACCGTCTTCTGCCTCTAGTTCTTCCAACGGAGTTAGAGAATAGAGCATGCGAGCCAATTGTTTATGCCCCATTCCCATAGCCCTTACAACTGGAAGGTCGGTCCAAGGACGCCGTTTGAAGTGGACTATGCTTTTGTTCTTTCTAATCAGGCGGTCTGCCATCTGGCAATTACCTCTATCAATAGTCACATCTAGAGCTGTATCACCGTCCTTATTTAATATTAACAAGTCTTCTTCCGAAATCATATTCAGCAACTCCTCCACTATATGTTCCTGTTCAGCAGCAACAGCTACGTGAAGAACCGTCCCGCCCGTAACTGTGATTCTCGCTCTCAATACATCGGGGTGGGACTTCAGGAAATCTCTGGTAGCGTTCCAATCACCTCTTTTCACAGCCTTCACTAAGTCCAGATAATTGATCGGGCTCCCTGCCATATATTTTTTTTAATCTATATAAAATTATTTATAACAGATTTTTCAATCAATGAATTAATGCAAATGCATGTTATTTCATTAAAAATTAGTATAATATAAATTTTACTACCCTTCATTTAATCATTTTTATATATGAAAGCGGAATTTCATTTGCACTAAAAATACAAAGGCTAGTCTTTTAATATCTCTCACTACTGGGTATAATGGTATTGGATATTTTAGGTGATTATCAAAAGTGTTGTATATGAAACCGTCGGGCTGAAGAAGGGGATCAAAACTGTATTTCGACAGTTTTCAAGTTGATCATACCATTGCCTAAATATGAATAATGGTATATCAATACCACCTATTTTATAACTAGTCAATTTGACACTGTCACTTTAATCTCAAAAGTTGTAATTTTTTTTGTAAATGTATCATTACTCTACGTAATATTAATGCTATAAAAACACAATAGCCAATAGAGTAGCCTTCCTAAAATAAATTATTATATCTCTTATCACGATGATTCAAACTTAATTCTCAAATTTTAATGATAAGATCAGGAACTGCAACTAACTTACAAGAGTTTTAGATGGTTACTTAGAAATTCTCGATTTTCCCTAGAATTATAAGGCTATTTTTTTTTCTTGCAATAATTTATGTGCATATTGAGAGAGAGAGAGACCTGGGTTGTGTGAAGAGCTTCCTCTCTCAAACATTTGATTAGCTCCACTCCCCGTTGGCATATCCTGCATGTACACTATCTGAGATATTTGATGTAAGAGTCTCCTTGCTCAACTGCAAGGTAGAAAACCTGCTGCAATTTCTTGAGATATGTTGAGAGGCTTTTTGAATCTAAACAATGCCTGTTTTACCTACTAATTTCATTATGAAAAATTATACTCATCATCCAGGCCCACAAACTACACTTATTATTATTATTATTATTATTTTCTCTTACAAAATGTGTGGTGTATGGATAATGAATAGAATGATTTAATTATTCTAAGAAGAATAAAACAAAAAAAAA
>QGSO01000166.1:910009-952362 GCA_011037825.1 Carya cathayensis | reverse complement strand
GAAAAAGGGTAGGAGCCTAGGTAATAAACTTCAATCCTACGTTTTGGGATCCTCAAATAATTCAACGGTGAATTAAAACACTGATTAAAAACGCGTAAATGTTTTATTTTAAATAAAACACTTTAAATAAAACACCACGATGAATTAAGGTAGAATATTATTTTATAAACTAAAATTTATAAAATAATATTTCCTCATCATTATATAAAATGATAAAGTACCGTTAATTAATCGAAGATGATAAAACCAATTAATTTAAATAAGAGTTTTCAACGTAAAATTAAACATCTTAATATCTTAAAACAACTAAAATATTTAATCTAAGTAATTATCCACAATTATAATATTTTCAGAGCTCATTAAATTATTATAATTGTGCTACTTTAAAAACAAGCTTATCTAATACTTTGAAATTCGATGGATAAGATCCGGGAAAACGCCATCGAGGTACAACGCTTAGGATAAAATTGTTCATGATTTTACAGCTGTCGGTGAAGAACAAATTACGTGATTTACGGAAAAAATAATCTATACGCGTGATTCCAGATGAGGGTAAAGACGAGAGAGATGTGATTGCTGTCGGGAAAGAATCCAAAACTGATAATTTTAGCGGGCTGTTACAAGACCAATCCCATTTTTATGAAATAAAAATTTTATGTGCAGTCATTTTTTTATATTTTTTGTATATTCCATTAAAGTAATTGGCTGCGTTACTTTTTTTAATATAAAATAACTGTTTTGGCCAATCACATCAATAGAGTACACAAACAATATATAAAAATAACTATATGTAATAAAATTGAAAAAGATGGATTTAATTTTTTAGGTTAACATGTATGAAATAAGTTGAGATGTGTTTAATTTTTTTATAGAAAATAAAAAAAAAAGAATAATTTTATTAATTAGATTGCGCCGATATTAGGTGTAAATTTCAGAGGTGGCATGAGCGTGTGTATAACATGATGGTGGTGGGTAGATATCAGACTTCGAACAAAATAAGAAGAAAAATAAGAAAGAAAGAGGAAAAAAGAGAGAGTAGAGAGTCGGTGTTCTTACCCAAATGTATGTGATTTAGTTCGGTTCTCAAGCAACAATATATATGTCAATAATTACGTATACCGCGTCATCTTCAGAAAATAATGATGCAAACTAGTTAAATGGTGATGCAAGAACGAAGTACTTACTGGTTTGCTAGAGTGATGGATGGACAGTCTTCCAAAACTGCTGCCTCTAAAATCCACTGCAGTGGTGGTCGCCTAGCTGGTGAACGATCAATTACCAAAGATATTGGTCAGTGGTCACATGCGCAGCGCAATTTAAGGTACCATACATGGTTCGACAAGTCTGTCAATTATTCGTCCAGCGTCACTTTATCCGACCGAGTGGCCCACACGACAAATAGAGGGCCTAGTGAGAGACCCCTTCAATTGTATTTTATGCCTCCTTTACGATTTATTTATTATCTATTTTTGTATTTTACTATTTAAATCTGAATTAAAAATTTCAGTATATGATTGTCTTGCATAATTTAAAAAAAAAATTCAATAAATTAATATAATTAATTTAACTAAAAATAAATTAAATTGAATTTTATAAAATTAAATTTATGTTTAGTTAAATTACATGATTATGTTAGTTGATTAGATTTATTTTCTATGAGATTATGCAATGAGGTCAAATTCTGAGAATTTTAGTCCGGATTCAAAAAGCAAAAGGGACAAAATTGGGTGGTAAAGCAATAGTAAATGAGGTACGTAATAGGATATTATTACAGCATGTTTCAGATCATTTCATTTTATCTCAAGGTTTTTTATAATTTATCTTTCAAATATCATTCAAATATAAATATTTTTTAAAATTTATTTAATTGTAAATATATAATTTTTTATTTAATCATTAAAATTTTTCTAAGCATTCAAACAAAACATAAAAAGCAATACAAATTTAAAAAAAAAAAATTGTATTAAACTTTATAATATTTTTATTCAACATTTCTCTCTCATTTATCAAAATCCAATAAAACATTTTTTTTGAAAGTAATATAAGTCATTTATATGATATTATTTTGAGTCGATAAAACATTTTTAACTCAAATTATTTTAATTGTATTCACAAATTATTTTTCTATTATTTACAAAATTCACGTTTCATCTCATTACTCAAGCATGCTATAAGGGTATTTCTGTTTAATGGCACGGACTGTACAATAATAAAGTTGATTAATTTTGGAGATGTACAAACTCTTACGAATGAGTCTTTTTTTTTTTAAGTGTACCTAAGATAATTTAAGAAAATAATTTCCGTTCAGATGATCTTTAGAAGTTGTTAGCACCCAAAAGACACGGACAATATACCTAATTCGGGAAATACTTCCTTGATGGTTCAGTATGTGTTTAACTAACTCGTATCCGGCCTTTATGGACGATGGTGAGACTAGCTAAAGAGGGATTTCAAAGGGAGCCACTTTATTACCTTTGTTTTGCTTTAGTTATTGCCGAATGAAAGCAAGGTATTAGCCAGAGAGTTGATTCTCACACTTTTTGGAAGCAGTCGGCAAATAAAAGCACGGATATAATAAGAGAGTACTAGGTTCCCACAACTTTTGGGTGTCGGAAAATAAAAGCAAGGTACTACAGTTGGTTCCCATGTTTCGCCTCTTTAGATGTTCCTATTGTTCCTCCAAAGAGAGTATTTTGTTAAAATCAAGATGTTGTGGGTTCAGTACGTATCTTGTAAATGATGCAAATACATTCAAAGAAATGCAAAAATGACGCCAGATCATAATAGAAAATTCTTGCTAGCTAGCTAAACAAAGGAAGCTAGAAATTGAGATTGAGAAGCTTCACAGATAGAGATAAACTCTAAGAGGTTTTAAAATAATATCAATCAAAAGATCACTTCTGAAACTGGGCTTAAATAACTAACCAAAAATAATAAAATTGTAATTAAGGCCAAACAATAAAATCCGAATAAAATAATTACTAAAGATAAACATTACCATAAAATAAATTATCTAAAAATGAAGGAATTAACTAAAATAGATTATTCGGTGGTAACAATGGCTGATTTTAGAGTCGAGAAGGGGCCCACGCCAAGCAGAGTGACATGTGCACCGAAAAGCGTTATAAGTCTCCTCGCTCAACAAGGGATAAGTCTCCTCGCCCAACCAAGAGATAAGTCTCCTCTCTCAAATTTGCTGCTCCTCGCCCAAATCTTTATCTCTTCCAGCCAGGCAAAGTAGACTTGAAGTAGGCAAGTGCTTCTAACGTTGCATCTGTCAGCTGAGGCCTCTTGAGCCTCATATGTCAGTAAACGTCGTGTATTTGCATTTTAAAAAATGAGTAAATATAAAACTCATATAAAATAATTAATTTTTTAATGATGAACTTCATTTTTTTTAAAATGAGTACGCAACACTTACACAATACATGATTATATCTAATATTACTCATACTCGATTAGCAAGAATTGGTGTAGATCTCATAAATTGTGTTCTTATCCTCACTACAAGAAAAGTGGGTTTTTCTGTCGGAAATATTCCTTTTGGTCACTAAATTTTAGCTGCAAAAACCCGCTTTTCTTGTAATACCTAATTTAGGTATCAAATTTTGTACAAGAATTCTAAGTATATCAATATATATATATAGGATAAACTGATGTTGCTTATGTAATATGATAGATTAACATAATATACTGCATTAAGTTACGACTATTCAAGCACTAAACAAACAAACAGTTCCATGACTATCGATCATCATTCATAAATTAATTCATCCTGGGGTACGTGTAGGAAACATTAGGTAAAAGTTGGCGAACAAAGATCGAAGTAGATCATGCTCACAAGGATCAAATATTATATTATAAAAATGTTATTCATCATTCTTTTTATTATCATTTCACTACAAGAAATTGGTTGTTAATATTTTTTCCGTTGCTATTAATTAGTCGCAAAAGCTCATTTTTCTTGTAGTGTCTTCACAATTTTTATGATCATGTGGCAATAAAATAATTGCTTAACAAATTATATAATAAAATGTTCTTCAATCATTTAAATGATAGAGCAACTTGAGAAATGGTTTACCTAAGCAAACAATTTTTTGAACCAAGTTGTCCATGCATGATATATATGCACAAGAAGCTAGCACAAAAACATGAAAAAAGTGTACAAAACATGTCAAAGTGCCTCTATAAATAAGAGGTTCTTAATTATTTTGAAATCAGCTTGCCAAAAACTAAAAACGAAGGAATGGGTGCAGAAGTTGGACTTCAAACATTATTTATCTAATCGAACTAACTAATAGCTGTAAACGGTACTAATTAATAATCACCCTTAACGTACTGGATAGTTTAAACTTTAAACCGATTAAAAGGAGTGCACGGCACTTACATAACTCATGACGGTAATTTAAAATTCGGTAAAAAACTCTAAGAAATCCAAATTAAGAAATGAGATATATATACATATATATATGAGAAATGTTTTTTGTAGTTGTGTATATTTGTGCAAACGCCGTCCAGTTTTTTTGAAAAAAATGAATTACTATAAAAAAAATGAATTAATATGGGATCCATATAATATATATATATATATATATATATAAGGACAATCATCCTTCAAAACACAATGAAGCTAGCATATGTGACCTCGAGATTGATTTTGGAAAGACTCTTTAAATTAGGGGACACCAATATGCTTTCTTCACCATGGTGAGACTAAATAGGGATTTCAATGGGGTTACTTAATTTATTACGTTCCTTTATTTCGAATATAACCGAATGAACGCAAGGTATTACAGAGTTAATTCTCACAACTTTTGGAAGCCACGCAAGTAAAAGCAAGGTTCTTATTAAAGAGTTGATTCCCACAACTTTAGGATGTCAGAAAATGAAAGCAAGGTACTACATGATCTGTTTCCATAATTTTGTCTCATTAGATGTTCCTCCAGAGAGTATTTTGTTCAAGTCAATATGGATCAAGGATGATCGATCATTTACTTTTGAATGGTATGTGTGTGTGTGTGTTTTTTTTTTTTTTTTTTAAATTTTTTTTATGTTTAGTTTTTATGATATATTCTCCCAATGCATGAGATAGAGTGTGACAAGAAACGAAGCCACAAATATTATTTTGTGTTGAAGAATTATTCCAAATAAAATTTAGGGGTAAGGAAGAATCATATATATTGAGATTCATAAGTAGATCGAATACCAAAAATCCAAGTAATATTTAACTAATAAGTGTATAATATTTGTTGTGTATATATATATATATTAAAATAATAATAAATACGGAAAGATCTACACAACTTTTGGATAAAATGAGTTAGTAATAAAATTAAAACAAAAACTATAGGGATCCAAATTATTCAGAAAAAAATATAAATATAAAGAAAAGGATCTTGCAAAAATATAAAATGAAGAGTAAGTGACCTCAGGATTGGTTCGGGAAAGACTGCTTTGAGAGTTTAGTATATATCTAGTATCCCTTTTGATTTGGAGACACCATTATGTGTTATTCAACTTTTAATATTTTTCATCTCATCTCATTTCGACTCAATTCACTATCCAAACCTCTCCTAAATAAGAGATTTCAAACGGGGTCACTTTATTAATTAAATGTTTTTAATAGCACTATTAATTAATTAATGAATATCATTTTGCATTGAATAGTTATTACAAAAAAGATCGAAAAATTACATTTTTTGAGATTCAGATGTAGAATACCATAAACTCAGGTAAATTTTTTAATTAACTAGTGTATAAATTTGAGTAAATGTAGATATTTAAAAAAAAATGAGAAATACTGAAAAATATATGCACAAACTTTGGATAAAAAGAGTTGGTAAAAAATAATAAGTACTGAATATATCTTTTTGTGACGTTTTAAATTTGTTGAGATACTTTGAAATATATGCATAATTTTTTCTCTAAAAATTTTCCTTGGAATTCAAAATTAGGTCTTATCTACTAACAATCTGTGTTTTTAAAAATAATAAAAGAAATGTAACATTAGGATTTGAGTTTCAACTAGTTCAAAAAAATCAGTGAAGAAAAGAAAGTACCTTTTAAAGGAAGAAAGTGTCAACCACCGCAAGGCTACGGCTCCAGAAGGAAGGTGATGATGGGTTTGATGGTGGGTCGTGGGCTGTTTGAAGGAAATGGATTAGAGGCTGCTGATGAAACTGGGCTGAAGGCTGGAGTGGGCCTCAGTCATTTAGAAGGAACCGCAGCTTATTTTCTTCTTTTGTTTTTGTTATTATTGTAAGGCCCATGGGCCAGATCAGACGTAATAGTAGTCTTGAATGATAGTAAGCATTTTACATTAATGTCCTTTATTGTGTTAGCCAGGTTGTTAGTCATTTCCGTTGTGTCAGGAAATACGTACGCGGCAAGATACCTAAATAGCTCCCTATTCTATAAGGAATATCTGGACAACCAATAGAATCTTTTACATAATTTCTCTCGTCTTCCTTGAGGTTCTCACAGTGAGTATATGATCTCTTGTGTGCAGGACAAAAGGTCGGCATGTGACAGAAAGCAAATTAAAGGCGCAATTTACTGTCAGAACCATGGAAAACTTTCTGGAAAATACCTCCAGACCAGTCGGGGTATGTAAAACCCATCTTTACACCACCCCCAAATCCAATACTTACTGGTCAGGTAGACTTCCATTTAGTTTGCGCAAGAAGAAGAAAGTAAATGATACACACTTTTTTCTAATTTTTTAGGTAACTATACTTTAAATGATGAAAATATAATTCTTTTGGGCAATATATTTTCATAGTTAAAAATCAATTTTATGGTGCAAAACACAATTTTTAGCAAAAACTTGTCGTCACAGGATTGTCGGAAATAACTAGCAACAAAAATCCCATTGCGGTGACATGTTGTGTTTGTCACAAATGTTCAATTTCAGCGAATATTTTCCGCCACAAAAAGTTAAATATTCGCTACAAAAACTATATCAAAAATTGTTATTTCCAAAGAAATTTATTCTTAGGAAATAACTATTTCCAGCTAAGAGTTTCATCGCAAACTGTGTATTTTGAGAATATCTCTTCTCCGCAAGTTACTAGTAACTCTAGTAACTTGCGGCAAAAAAAAAATATTTTCTACAAGTTATATTTACCACAAATACTAAAAATTTCAATATATATATATAATTGTAAAACCAAGAAAATGAGAATGAGCATGAGATGTTCAAAAGAAATAGTCCAATATAAGCCTAAATATAAATATACAAATCTTGGAAATCCAAATTCACAATTATATAATAATTTTAGAAAAATATGTTAAATTGTGCTAACATACTTACCAAGCACCAACTCAACATCATCAAAATAACAGCAAAGAACTGAAGAAACCTAAATAACACATTAAATATTACATAAACTGAAGATCATAATAGGAGAATAATAAGAGTATTGGGATTTCCAAAAGTTAAACAAATTCAAAGAGGAAAAGTAATCATGTGAAAGATTGCGAGGGGCAAAACTAGGTCTGGGCAATGGAGTTTGAGCCCCCAGCTTGTGTGGGGTGGGCAAACTGGATAGGAAACAATATTTAATCAAGCGAGGCGGGTTACGGGCAAGATATCCACCCATCCGGATATCCACCTGCCTACTTGCCCCACCTATATAAAGATGGAAAAAAAAAACACACTAAGTTCAATTTCTAATTTCCTAACCCTAGTTATCCCCACCACATCTTAGAGTCCCCAGCGTTTTGTCTTCTTTTTCTGCGACCTTCTTTCTTTTCTTGTGTTTATGCCATTTTCTTTTTCTTCTTCTTCATCTTCTTTACCTTGTTCTTCTATTAATCACCCTTCACATTCTTTTTGTTCTTCTCCTTCGTGTTTCTTCTTCTTCGTATTCTTCATCTTCATCTTCGGTAAGTCTAATGCTGCTTTCCTCTAGTCACAATCTAGAGATCCACGGTTGTACAACGTTCTCTGCAACCAAATCTATTATCGTTCAATTTTTCATTGGATTTTCGTTCAATTTTGGTTGGCTGATTTATTTGTCGCTTTCCTTTAGTTTGATTTTTCTTGGATGATTTTTCATTGTTAGATTAGTGCAAAATTTTGTTGGATTTGGGTTTGTAGTTTGGATATTGGTCTCTATCTATCTCGTTCTTTGTCAAACTCTTGGTCTCTACCTCGGGTGGCCGGGCGGCCTATTGGCCACCCACTCACATAAGATGAGTTTAGGTGGCCAGGACAGAAAGAGGGCCCCCCCACCTAGGTCATGGCAACAGAATGCTTGCCTGGCTGCATAGTGCAGGTAGCATGCTTAGGCAAAACAACATTTATGTTTAGCAAGGATCTTCAGACCGGTCAAGTTTAAAGGCCCAATATTTACTTGCCACGTACACTCTCATTTAATTCCAATAGTGTGCGCATCACATAGGATAATCTCCTTAATTTGAAATGTTAACACCCTGCTTTGTTACATCTTTCTCCATTAATCTTCAGGCTAGGTCATTCATTTTTCCATTGGATTGTTAGAAAATGATGCACTCACAATATTTTTTTGTTTTTGCAACTTTTTACACAATTATATTTTGAATAAGATGTATTTTTATAAAATAACTTATAAAAGTAACAATTTTATAAACAAGAAATGTTGCAACCATAAATGGATCTCATAAAAGTAAATTCACAAACCGATATGGTTTTGTATGATACGTTAGATCTAATTTAAAATAAAAGTACTTTTAATATCTAATGTACCATATTAAACTATATTAGTTTGTAAATTTATTTTTATGAGATATTTTAGTGGCTAAAATATTTTATTTTAAAGAGTTATTCTACTCACCAGCCCTACCCAAACACATGCTAAGTAGAAGAACTCTTTTATTTTATTTTTTTCGCTTAGTAAGTGTGTGATGTAGGGCTACTTACTAGAATTTTTCTTAATTGTGAAAAAGATTGTGTCTCTATCGTTACTGATATCATTAACCTCAGTCCCTGATCGTGACCCTAGACATCAATTCATATCCAACTTAAAATGCGGATTAAGTTGGTAAATGACTCAAAATACATTCAAAGAAATGCAAAAATAAGTTTCATGCATGTAGATTAAAGTTGCCGCAGATTATCTATGAAGCTGCTTGACTAAGGTTCATCTTTATCTGCCGCATATCATGCATAGTTTAAGATGGCATTATATGATCAATATCATGTCTAAAAATATATAGTATTGGGCATTTCAATGTCTAATTAAATTTTCAGTCAGTTGAAAACCAAGTAGATTTTAATCATCGCTCATAGAATTGGTCCAATGGGCCTATTCAATCAGATTCTAATCTCTAACTCATTTCAAACCATTTGAACCAATTTCAACTAATTTAAAGCTCTCTTTTTTTATTATTATTTTGTTTGAGAAATGAGTTCCTTTTTGTTTTTCTTGTACATAAATACAATAGAGGTCTAAACATATATTAATTTATTCATCCTTGTGTTCAATAAAAAGGATAGCAAATTTGAAAGATAAAACAAGGATTTTTTTTTTTTACTTAATTGAATATAAAAAGAATAAATAAAATAGGGGAGGATGAGTATTTAATTTAATTTTTGGTTTTGCACAAATACTACCATTCCCATGACCTTATAATTTAAGAATATTTATCTTCTTCATAGACGAGAGTAATTGAGGCAAAAATGATGATAAATGAGGTCAAATACATAGATGGTAAGCTTATTGAAACTATTTAAATTAATACTATAGTCTTATTGAAACTAGTAAATGAAATCATCCTTTAGATTCTTGTATACATTAACTTTAAATGCTTGAATCGCATTACACACACACACACACAAATATATATATATATATATATATTTAATATGCTTAAAATAAATATTGGATTTAACATTGTCATGAATAGCTCTAATCACCAAATTGAATCAATCATATGCTGATTTCAAATTGAAATATAATCACCATCAGTTTTGTTATCATCATCTTAACATCTTTTAATGTATCCACAAGTAAGATATAATACATAATTTTTAATCATTTAATATCACATAATAGGATGGTGAGAGAATGATAGTGAAAGCCAAAAGGGATAATATTATCATAAGAAATTACATTACTCACTCAAATTTGATTCCCCTTTTTCAAGCTTTGATCATAAAAAAACTGCCAAGGCTGATCGTTCGCCCCCACCTTACATTTTAGGGCTTGTCTAGAAAGTGAGATAATATGAGAATTCTATTAATAGTTTTAAAATAATTTATGAATAGTAAACAAATGGTTTGAGTTAAGATATTTTGTTGGATTTTGAGAAATGAAATAGAGAAATTTGAATAAAAATATTATAAAGTTAAATATTATTATAATACAATTTTCTAATATTATTTTTATTTTAAGATTTAAAAATGTTGTATCGATTTTTGAGTTTTGTTTGAAAAAATTATAATGATTAGATCATAATTATTAGATAAAAAAGTTAAAAATTTGTAATTGAAAAGTATTTGTAATTAAATGACGTTTATGAAAGAAAATAATATTTAGAAAGCTTTGAGATGAGATCATCTCACTCCCATTAATTTCAATTTGGGCCTAATGGAGTGAGAATCGACACATTATCGAGTAAAATTGAACTTTACATATTTTGAACTTTTATGAGTCTGTTACAATTCAAGCAGCAGTTTGTTAAATCGGATTTTTGCTGGAAATTATAGAGAGAAAGCAAAGAACTGCAGGAAATCGTCCAATCAAAAGACAAAATCAAAAGGTATAAAGAAAATAAAAACCCATCAAATAGAGAAAGGTTGGACCAAGCCATTGCGCGAGGCAACAGAATGCTACTCAAGCCTTGTGCCTTGGGCTTGAAAATTTGCTATCTTCAAATATAAATAGGATGATAAATTGCTAATCCTCCTATGATCAATTGCTGCAGTTGATGTTGCAGTTGATCTTGATGCAAGGTTAGATCATGTAATCGTGTAATCACACTTTCTGTTTGGTTCTTAATAAAAGGGTAACAGGCGTACTTATAAAAAGAAGAATAAATATAGGGGTGTTCTGATATAACTTTTTGAGCATGATATTCACTTCTAAGAGAGAGAGAGAGAGAGTAGTGTAAATCTCACTGTAGGAAACACATAAACGTCAATATTTTATGGCCTTGAATGGCCGAACCTTCATAATTCACAATATGAAACACATAATATGATGTAAGGATTCTCAAAAACTTCAAGAGTGATAGAGAATCAATGACTATAAAGATCTTAAACAATTTTACATCCACAATGATTGGCAAGCCTATATCTTGGTGGATACCGCCTAAAATAGTGAATGTTGATCCACTACAACAAATCCTGGTTTTTCCCACGTGTTCTTTTTCCATGACACAAGATCGTGGCAAATAGCCACAAATTGACACCAAAATAATTCGGGGGGAAAAAACATACTTTTTACCAAGAGATCAGTTCGGTGAGAATAATTTAGTGGTAAAAGGAATTTTTACAATGAAAGAATGTATTTTTTGCAACCACTTTGTGTTAATGGGAAAAAAAACTTCAATAAGACTTGGTCCTCATGGGTTAAATCTTTTAACGTCACAAATTTTTTTTTGCCATGAAATTGACTTAATCGCAAAAATCATGTTCGATCACAAGATTGTTCTTCGTTAATAATTAATTATTTACCAAGAAATGTATATCTTTTTGCCATGATAGAAAGTCGTTGCAATAGATATTAATAAAATAATAGACCCCCAGACCCTTCATCCTCGCGGTACCCCGCGATACCCCTCTCCCTTACTTTCTTTCTTTTCTTCACCACCCCTTTCCTTTCTTCCCCAACCACCCCCCCCCACCCCCCACCTTGCGATAATCACCATGGCCCTATCCTTGCGAATGCGCCGCCTCTCCCCATAGTCATGACCTCATCCAGTATACAATTCGCCCCCACCCTGTGCAACCTCATTGAGGCAGCCGCATTTTTCATCTTAATTGCCTCTAGAACCACCTCCGTAGGCCGCAGTGGGTGCATCCCCTCTCTCTCGTCTTGGGGACATAGTAAGCCTCTCTCTTTTCTCCGTCTCTTCTCTCTCTATTGGTTGTATGATTGTGTACCATTTGATTGTATAAGATTTCTCTACTTCTCTTATGATATGGTTGTGACAAATGTGTAATGTAATTTTTTCTTATTATCTAGATTTAAGGAGATAATTTATAATAATGCCCGCTATTTGGACAGAGGACTCTGTGCTAGTTCGCTACCTGTGATTTCTGCCACTGTTTTTGATTTATAACGACATGTTTTAACAGCATGCTTTAACACCATGCATTTTCTATAATTCTTCTACAATTATATATCTAAGATAGCTAAGCAAATTATTTTGCAGGTCCTAGATCTCTTTGAAAACAAATCTTGTACAAGATTTTGAGTGATTTATAATAAAGAATCTAAAACTTCAAAATGCCATTAATTCAGCATGCTAATAAGATCCTAAGGAAGTTATAAATATTATTATTTGACAGCATTATTAATCATCATTTTATCCTACAATCAATAAAACTTTGTTTTTTTTTTTTATTTCCTTTCTTTTTATGAAAAGAAAAATAGAGAGAGAACATGAGCTTGGTATTTAATAACACTAGGTAAGAATATGACGTTTCATGAGCAGCCCCGAACCTATAATTTGCCTTGAGGAGGAACAAACCCCTTGTTTCCCAATGAAAGGCAATCTCATTCTTATATGTTTTTAAAAAGTACTTTGGGCCCAAATCATAAATATTGACAGAGAGTCACATATGCACACATGTTTGAGTATCTAATCAGCTGGCTCATGATAAGCTAGTACTGTTTGTGACTTCACACTTATTGAGTCTGAAGCCACATAAATATTTATCTCAAATAGACATGCATGAATACATCATATATATATATTTAGTAATCTATCTATATGGCCCCCCATCTTATCATATGTTAAACCCAAGGTTTCAAGATTCGTGTAATTATATATCTACACATGGATTTTGATGATAACAAATGAATTCAAAGAATAAAGGAGTGAGTCTTAAGTTTAAGTTATCTACACAATAGAGTTAATCACATCAAGGAACTAATCATGAGTAAGAAGGGAACAAGTTTACATTAAAGCTCAGAGAGTAATATTGTAAATCTCTTAAAAATTTGAAATTAGGATTAAGACTCAAAATTAATATTTTATCATAAAACATTAAAATACATTTTCTACATGTGCATGAATATTTTAAAAATTAAATTTAAAAATTTTGAAAGATGATTGATTGTCATATTTCACATGTGTATAACATGATTAAACGTTTGAATTTTGAAAATATTAAAAACGATTAATTGTCATCTTTCACATATGCATGTTTTATTTGAATATTTTAAAAAGTGATTGATACTCTTTTTGACTTATACAAAAGGTAGATAATTTTGGTTGAAAATTTTGAAAACTAAATAGTACTCATTTTGTCATATGTAAAAAGTAAACAAATTAAGTTTGAAATTTTTGAAAAATGAATGATATTGTCTTTGACAAATGAAAAAGAAGAAACTTTTATTTGAATTTTTTTGAAAAGTGAATAATGTTATCTTTGACAATTGGAAAAGAAGTAACTTTTATTTGAATTTTTTGAAAAAGTAAATGATATTGTCTTTAACATATGAATCTTTTTAAATTTGAATATGAAGTCTCATATGCTTATAAATAAATCATTTGAGAGCTTCAAATTCACAATACCAAGAGCATACAACATTTGTTCAATGTTTTCATTCTCTTTTCTCTAAGCATTGAGTATTAATCTTTATTCATTTTGAGAGATATATAGTTTGCGCTGTATTGTTCTTATTTCACTCATTGAGGAGTATTTTTTAATAACCTATCCACTATCAGCTCTTGTATCAGTAAAATGGTGTGTATAATCCTTGTGCGTGTAGAAAGTATTCTATACAGGGAATAATTGAATCACCACGTGTAGGGTGCTGCAAGTGTAGAGGGTGTTCTACAGGGATCCTTTGTAGCAGTGTTGTTCAAAGGTATAATAAGTTTTTATCTCCACCTGAATGAGGTTGAATAGTGAATTTGGGGATTCTCAAGGGGTAGTTTGAGGCGAGAACATAGGCAGTGGGGTCGAACTTCATTAACATACTGAGTTTGCTTCTCTCTTACCCTTATTATTTATATTTATTGTTGTTTCGTATTTTGTTTATATTTTATATTGTGTATTTGATTTATAATTGTTAATTTTTAAATACAACCAAATTCACTCCCCTCTTATGTTAGTCATCTGGGCAACATCATAGATGTTGTTGGAGAAGGAATTTATAATTCCCTCATGTACTTGGATTTGAGTTGCAAACATCTTGTACGTTTTCAGGCCTTTAACTAATTGGTTAATATTTACGTTGGCAGATTTGTATATATAATGGTATTTCAATGAATGTTGATAGATTTATATATCAGATGGTTGTTAATTATATATGTATAAAAGGTTATTATGGAAGTTAATTTTGGTACACTTTATTCTGAGGTTTTGATCTTCAGCAGATATTTGGATTCTTTGTTGAGATATATGTAGTTTAATAGGTTTAATTTCTACTAGTTGTCATGACAACTAGTTTGTTTTCACCAGTGATTATTGGTGAAAACAAAATGTGAAGTAATGTGTTCGGATGGTGAGGAAAGATGTTTTATCACAATCTAATTTGCAGAAAATGGGTGTCGTGGGAGAAAATGTACTACCCACATATGGAATGGTGGGAAAAAAATTAGACCATAGCAGAAAAATGGACTCCAATTAAGATAGACGGCGCGAACATGTTCATGGCAAAATGGAATTTCCCACAAAAGTTTTAGTTATGTACTACACAATGGAATTTTTTCCCACCAAACAACTAATGGTAAAAGAAATGGTTGCAATCATATTACCTCACATGAATTAACATTTTCCCATGAGTCCATGTCATGCAATTCACTAATAGGCACGACAACAAATCATCAGCATAGAGGCTATTGTCACCACAAGTGTCTGCTGCTAAACGGAATTTTATATGGAGGAAAACAGGTATTGCCGCAACTACTCCTCGTGGCAAAACGTAGTTTTTACCCACCAAATAAAATTTTGGTCCGTAAATTATTATTGTTCATGAATTATATGCCATGAACCTCTCACCAAGAAAATTGGTGGAAAAAGTTTTGTTCTCACATAATTCCCACTTGTTTCGACTAGTAATCCTCATGGAAATGACTAATGGCCACCACACCAAAGCATTAGCCATTTCTTTTGTCATGACCACAATACATGGATAAAGGAGTTTGGCTATGATATTGTATCACGGGGAAAACTTATTTCCAATAGTACAACAAGTAGATAATAAATTCTTTCGACAAATATAGAGGTGAATAAAACTTAATTATCACAAGCCAAGTCATCCCAATACTAATACTAGTCACGACTTAGGGAGTGGCTAAAAATTTTATACCACCAAACGTGTGACAAAATGTTTTATGGCTAATACAATTTTTCGGATTGTTGGCTCTGGTGACAACTCATGTTAGTGTCACCACAAAAGTCTAGGTGGCAACGAAATTTTCCACGGAGGAAAACAGGTATTGCCGCAACTTCTAGTCGTGGCAAAATGTAGTTTTTTTCCCCACCAATTAATGTTTTGGTGAGAAAAGTTTATTGCTCATGAATTATATGCCACCAGCGTGTCACCAACAAAATTGGTGGAAAATGATTTTTTCTCATATAGTAATAAAAATGAGAGGGCCTACCATTGAACAAGAAGTTGTTGTGTCCTTCATCCATCTCGCTTCCCTTCTTTCCTCAATTCTTGCTGGATCTTTGTAAACAATAGTATATTCTCTTGTAACCCCCGCTACTTTTGATTCTCAATTTGAAATAAATCTTTCCAATTTGATAAATAAAATCTTTCTGGATTACATATATATATATATATATATATATATATATATATATCTCTTAACTTCTTGCATGATCGAAATATAGTTCTTATCCATGGAGTACTATTCTGATGATTTAATTTGGAAATATATACACTGTACAGTTTGTGGAGAAAGTGATATTCCATATATGACAATAACCCTTTAACCTTGCGATACTATTAATCTTGTGTAGGCCGATAATGAAACTTCTTCGAAGTTAAAGTTCTGGTGTAATTTATTGCATTAAAATGTATTATATTCCTGGATTTGGACTTATAATTTTAGGGATATAAGATCATTTAGAACTGGAGAAAAATAAACACGTAAAACTGATATTTATATAATATTTATTGAACATTTATTTTATGTGTCTATCGTTAATTTTGCTAGGGAAATTGAGATGATCTATTTTATGTGTCTATCGTTTTTGCATTTTAGATCCTAAAATTTGGATAGAAATTTTAGGAGACCTCAATCCATTTTCTTTGCTGAAGTAACTATCTCAAATAGGAAAAAGAAAGAACGATATGATCATATTTTGGGTGATCATCAATCTAAAATACAAAAGATAACATGCAACAAACGTTGGCATATTCATTAATCTGTCTCATTATACAAAACCCATCAATTCTAGTTAATATGCCAAATATTAATGGAACAATATTATAACAAATGAGGAAAAAAGTCAAAACCAAAGCTTCATGTTCCTATCAAAGATGCCCAATCCATAGGTTGAAACAAACATGTCAACAAGAAGGCGAAATGACATCGATACAAATAAAATGGGAACACCAACCAAACTAGTGATAGGAAAGAAAATAATTGATTCTCCACGTAATGTAATTAAAAGGGTAACAAAAAAGGCTATCATCATAGTTACGATGGAGAAGAAAAGAGTAAAAAAACCTAGTATCATCTTTCTAGGCAATGATATAAGAAAGTCTTTGTTTGCATAACGTAATGTAAAGATTTCCAAAAATATTAATACTGCGGTCAAGGAAGAAAAAAGTGATAGAGAATCAGCTAATTATAAAGATCTTAAATAGTTTGTGGTGTTCGAAAATTGGCAAGTCTGTTTCTTGGTTGTTACCACCTAGAATAGTAAATGCTGCTGCAAACATAATTGTAACTTGGAATAGTGCCTACCACTGAACCAAAAAGTTGTTGTGGCCTTCATTCATTTCTCTCCCTTTTGTCTCAAATTCCAGTGGTCTTTCCTAAACAAATCTCTTGCACTCAAACTTTCTTTGTGTAAAAGTTCCGGTCCCTACTTATGGGAGGGCAAATTCTTTCCACCTCTGCATTTATTAAACAAAATCTTAGAAAGAAAAGCAATCAAAATTTAAAATACAACAAAAAATTATCCATCGATATTTGACATTTTATTCTTCTTCTTAGTTTTCATGCACTCCGATATTATATATATAAAGAGTTTTGCTACGTACAAGCAAAGTCGCGTACTAATCTGCGTACCAATATTGATTCCTACATATTCAAAATTTAAATTAACATTGTTTTCAATAAAATCTACTTTTTCAACAATCATATTAGATTGGTAGAAATATTAGTACACAATTATGCTTGCAACTAGATTTTTCCATATATAAATAGGAATCGAAAGAAAAAAAACCTCCAACATTGACAAGAGGCCGATGGGCTCTATAGAAGGGGTCCTTTTACAAGACATGAAAATTTAAATATAAAAAAAAAAAAAATAAGAAAAGCTAGTTAAAACCCAATAGTTTCAAAATATGAAAAACAAGGTGTGGGCCGGAGCACTTGATGAGCAGGTGGTTAGCTATTCCTGCAATACTGATTGACTCCCAGGCCCATTAGGATAGAGCAACTGGTCTATGCATAGTGGATTTGGTCACCATTTTGTAAGACTTAGTGGTAAAACTATATATATATGCGTATATATAATACCTCGCCACAAAATGACTAATTATACGACAAATTTATCCGTGGAATGAGAATCAATTTCTATTCTTAAATGAATGAGAATAGGAATATTGCTCATTCATAATCTTTTGCTAGATGCATATTACAATGCAATTGAAGTGAAAATTTTAAAATATATAATCATTGCAACTTTATTTATTTATTTATATAAATATACAATATTCTTATTTTTAACAATTTAAAAAAAAAATCTAGATGATGGCCCGACTAGCTTATATAAAACACCTAGGGCGTGGCCGGACCACCTCGCTCCATGGTATATGGCTGAGGGGATCTTTTGACATACATGATTTTGTACTGTTAGTTGAATAAAAATGCCATACTTATAAAAGCATTGTTAAGCTAACTTGTTAACATTTAGATATGGGTCTCACACTAAATATTTTAAAGAGAAATGGTATTTACAGTCCTAGAGAGTGTAATCGTCGTACATTTTTTTTAAAATAGTGGGTAAATATAAGACCCACACAAAAAAGTTAATTTTTTATGGTGAACTCAATTATTTTTTAAAAAGAGAAATCTTGCTAAATATAATAATAGGTTATACAAGCACCGCATACTCCTTTTGAAAAAGAGTGTAATTCAGTATTAAAAAATTAGTTTGTTTACGTGTATTTCATATGTACTTACTTTTTTCAAAAGGAGCGACGTTTGCATAATCTATAACTGCAAATATCATTTCTCTATTCTATATATATAATGTAAATTAAAATTTTAGCTTTCTAATTAATAGAGATCCCAATTAGTAGTAGTGGTCATAACGTAGCCATACTTGGGAAAATGAAAGTTATTCTAAGTATATATATGATTCCATAGGAGCGTTTTTAAAATCTAAAAAAGTACTATATATTTCTAGGAACATTAATGAATTGAAATAAAAACAAACAATGTAGTGTTGCATGTACTTAGAGAGGACAAATGTTTTAAAAGATATCAAATAAGTGAAGAGTGTATAGCCGAGAAATATAAAGTGAGAGATCGACTTACCTTAAACTATTGTATTTCTCTTTGCATTTGCAAAACTGGACTTGTGATGTGATCAATAGGAGTGACTTCGGTTAACTTCCCTGCCATATGTAATATGTTATTGCCCCCATCATCTTGATAACGCAGTAGGACATTCTTCTCTTTTAACCTGTATATAAGGCTAAAGATTCGATGTTGACGGTGTAGGACAGCAGAATGGAATATGCTCATTCCACTAGAGTTACGGATGAGCAACAATTCTGAATTTGCTTTGAGTATTTCATAAACAAATACGAAGTTCCCTCTACTGATAGCATTGAAGATTGTGTCCACAATAGTATTGTCTAGACATGTAATATCTGATGAAATTCGTATCACTTCACACATGCAAGACAGAAGTTCTTGAAATCGGACATCTACCAACGTTGCTTCATTTAAATCCGCAAGTCCTATTTTTGCAATTACGAAGCAATGCAGATTCAGGTGGATGAAACAATAAATGAAAAGGAAAGGGGGCAAAACAAAAATAAAATAAAATTAATCAAGAAATTATGTTGAATGGAAGCAATATACTAAAGAGGTTCAAGAGACTTGAAACTGTTTGGCGTAGATCGAAGAGCTTGCCCTGCAAAGCAAAATTTGCTCATAAAAAACAACAATTAGAAAATTATTACTAAATGGAAAAAAAATAATAATTGTGGTTTTTAATATGCAAATGTACCTTTGAGGTGTTTGTGCATATTCCCATTACTAATACCTGTTGCTCTGTAAGCGATTATGTAACTTCTAATTTGTAGAATCAGCTAATTTAGAAATTAGTGAACATTCTGGTCATCGAAAATGACAATTTAATCATAAGTCTAAAAACCTTGGGTCATATGATGTTGAAATATTAAATGTTAATGAAAAAAATAATATGTAATTGGCATATTCTTCATGTGGCAAAATTCAGTTATATTGATATGTAAATATGTTGGATAGAGCTTAGATTGAAATTGCAACAAAAAGAAAAGAAAAAAGAAAAAGAAAAAGATAACATGATTGGTAGGCTTCATGAGATCAACATAGTTGATGTAGAACAATCATAACTTATAATCAAGCAATCATGGTGGCCTTGGAAACCTTCGATCTGCAATTTCATTTTAACAAAGATCTTTAAATTCTATTAATGTTTATTATGTCAAAACAATTAAGGAACCAATTTCACTAAACCTATATGTGAGACCTCCTGGCCAAGCCAATTTTGCTATATGGGTGTGACAGTACATCTCAGACGAGTGAAAATTAGACAGAGTCTGGTCAATATTGGCATAGGCTAAAATTGCGAGAATCACAATGTTATTAAAGTCTTAGAATGACCAAAGAAAACTTGTCTAAGTAAATATATAGATAAATATGTACATGCAGAATATTATATATGGTTGAGAGAGATGATAGTAGTTCATATATATATATATATATATTATCTTTCTCGAAAGATCAAAACCTATTGATGACACGCATTGAGCCTTAATAAACTTTTACATATAGAAAAGGACCAAATTGGTTCTAAAGCCATAGCTAGGCTGCTAGCGGTGGTAAGCGAAGAGGTCATTTTTTTTTTTCTTGACCTCAGATTGGTTTTACTATTTGAAATTTTTTTGAACAAAATCTTTTGTGTAATTGGTCTGTTTACTACTTTAAATTTTAGTTTTGATATGTGTGGTATTCGGTTGATAATTGACTTAAGTAATTAATTAATTGGTAATATTTCGCGATAAAATTCAGATCTTTTGATCATAAGTTCGAGTTTTGTGGATAAATGATGAAGGGACGTGGAATTCCAGCTCTGATCTAAAGTTCGTACCTCTATATTTTGTTCTCCTTGGCTAGCTGTGTTAAGTTTGGTGTAAATTGAAAAATAGGTTTACCATTACCCCTTTTCTTTGTTGAGGAGGTCATTATTCCGACAGAAAAAGGAAGCCTCCCAAGCTAGCTACCTTTGATTGACATCGTCACAAGTGAAAAACTTTAGGGAAAAGAAATTAAGTTTTGGCATTAACGTACGTACCTGATCCGATACTTCTTTCTTGATCATTTTGATTAATATGATTGTAGATCCAACGCTTGAGCCAGTTTCTTCTCCCGAATTGGCTAGTCGTCATGACAACAGCCAGTGCTTGCAGAGGGGAGAAATATTCTCCGTCGAAGGCCAAAGCCCAAGAAGGACAACGCTCAATTAAATCAAAGGCGAGAGTTTTTGTTGTTGTAAAGGTGCATGCGTACGTACATAAATTAAACAATAAACAAAAAACGGAATTAATTAAATTACATTGCCCAATTAGTATATCCAATCATCGGAAAATGAATGGTTGACGAGAGTAGAGTACAGCACTTACTACCTAAATCTCTGGCATAGATAGCGTAGGTAAGAAGTTTAGCACCCTGGTGGCCATTTTCTGGCTTTAGATCTTCCAACGGAGTATGAGAATAGAGATAACGAGCCAATTCTATATGCCCCATGGCCATAGCGCTAACAACTGGAAGCTCGTTCAAATAAGAATTGATGCTGACCTAGCGCGCTCCTGTTCTTTGTAATCAGGCACTCTGCCATCCGATAATTCCCATAAATCCCACTAGTAATTATCTCATGTAGAGCTGTATTTCCGGCATAATCTTTCATTGCCAAGTCATGATCCGAAATCATATTCACCAACTCCTCCACTATATGTTCCTGTTCAGCAGCAACAGCTACGTGAAGAAACCTCCCGCCTGTAACTGTGATTCTCGCTGTCAATGCATTGGGGTAGTGCTCAAGAAAATCCCTGGTAAAGTTCCAATCACCACTTTTCACAGCCTTCACTAAGTCCAAATAATCAAACCTCCCTGCCGTGCAGATGTGATCAATAATGTTTGTGCATGTTGAGAGAGAGAGAGAGAGAGACCTGGCCGCCGGTTGTCTAGAGAGTCTTCTTCCCCAACTACCTGACAAGGCTTTATAGTCCTTGTTGGGTTGTCCATGTCCACTACTTCAGATATTTGATAAACCAGAGTGACACGGCTTGTTTGAAGAGTTTCCTTCGTCAAATGTCTTATTAGCTCTAATCCTCGTAGGCGAGTCGGAATATCCCTACTCAACCACTCGTGTGGTAGATAGCCTGGCCTACCACAGTTGAATGAACGTTTTAGCGAGCCAACACTTCCCAAGCATGCAATTTTGGCGGAAATAGTTTTTTTTTATTGATTTGAGATAGTATATATACGTCCATCATTATCGATCGTTTAACAAGCTGCCTCGATTAGTTCTGTTTCAACTTTCAACAATGTCCCAAAGACCTTGCCCCAATAGATAGTTTTTCATATTGACATGAATGCAGCCCGCGTAATTATTATTTCTAAGAAGTTGAAGAGGAAAAATGTTTGTTTCTTTGTTGTCTATCAAGTTTTGAAGTACATGTCAGTCCAAATTACTCTTAACAGGAAAAATCTTTAAGAGGCTCAACCGCTGCTGCTAACGATTACATATAGAATCCTTCAGAAAAGAACAATTTCATTCGGAAAAGCCTCATGCGAATTTAAAAACACAGTTATCAACCTTACAAATCAAATCATATTATTTAGGTTATGTGAATGGTATTTTCTACACAATGGCTTGAGAATATATATATATTTATATCAATCTATTAGATTGTTTAAGTTCTTTTCAACTAGTGAGGTTTCTATACAAAAATCTTTTTAACTCATCTCAATCTCATCTAATTATTACAATTTTCTTAAATTTCTTCACAAATTACAATAAACAATTCAACTTTTTCAAATTTTAAAGTAATAATAATATAAAAATAATATTCGAACGAACTATGATCGTCTAGTGGGGTACTACCCCAAATATTAGTGAAATTTGGAATTATTGTCCATCGCTTTACGCTAGTAGTGAAATAAAAAGTCGAACTTCATCTCTACACTGATGCATGCATAGTACAAGAATCTGATGAAAAAAGAAGTAGATCATACTCACAAGGACGGTTGAGGGGCTTTTCCAAATTCAGCCGCTTGTAAATCCTAGAGTAAAAGTAGCGATCACCGGTGGAAGACGAACTAAGAGAGACGGGTATATATATATATATATATATATATATAAAGTGCAGAAAGGACAATTGCACACTAGGTGTTTGAATAAAGTTCTTTTGTGCAAACAAAACCACAAGTAGATTAGATCATTGAAGCAAACAGCCAATTTTTAAAAGAATGCAAACAATCTCAACTACTACTTGTACTCATTTAAACAAAAACAAAAACATTCCAAAATGGCAACTACCTCAAAATAGATTAATGATTCGGTCCTTGGGTTGAGATTGTTGACTAGTTGGAACTGGCACCTTGACCGAGGTCAATGTGATTCTTGGGTTTTTCATTTAGCAAAAACCGAAAAGAAAAGAAAAGGCAATGCATTTTCTCATGGCACCTCACAATCCCTCTCTCTGACCATATTTTTTCATTTTTATTTTTACAAACATGTTAAATTAATTCTATTAAAAAATGCTTATTTTCACACCAATTCTATTAAAAAGATTTACACATTAGCATGAATTAATGCAATTTATCAGTTATAAATCTATTTTTATTATAAAATATATCTAACATATAACATCACATTAGTATATAAATTTTTTTATGTCAAATTTATTGTGTAGACCTAATACTTTTTTGAATGTTTGATTGATTAGGGTGCATGGCATGTTTCCCTTTTATCAGTTGGGCAACATGATTTCTAACAAATAATACATGATCTAGTTTAATACTTATGTCGAATAACATATTTTTCCAACCCAATGGTGTGGGTTATGCTGCTTAAGAGTGGCCTAATATGAGCCACCAAGGGGTGGCATAGACTTGGGCTACCTCAAATAAGAATAAAACTCAAAACAAATCTCAATCCGTAGAAAGCGTCAAGATTTGCTAATTAATGGATTTTATTTTTTTATTTTTTATTTATTTTTTCAAATGCGTAAAAGATGCATCAAATGCTTAAAAGATGCATAAAAGAAAGAAATTTTGAGAATTTCTTGTTACCGAAAAGACCCCAATCAAACGTCAATCTAAATATGAAATCAATCCCACCACATCTCAATTGTTTCAACATTCCAAGCATGTCTAACTAGCTCATGAGACACTTCATTACCTAGCCTACTAACATGCTGAAATTTATGTTCATCAACTAAAATCAGCAACTTCATAACTTCAGAAAACAGCACACTAAGTCTTGAAGATGATCCTGCAGATTGTTGAAGGTCTTGTATTAAGAGCAAGCAATCACTTTTAACAATAATCCTCTTTATTCCCATATTGACACAAAGCTGTAGCCCTCTAAAAATTGCAAGTAATTCCACATTTTCAGGCTCTGCAACCACATACTCGATCTTCCTTGCTACCATAACTATCTATCATTCTTCATCTCTTAATACAACTCAAACTCCAACTCTATTCAAGTCTGTAAACATAGCTCCGGCCATCCACATTGATCTTAAAGAAACCTGGCTCAGGACATTTACCAAACACCTTTAGATCAGCACTAGCACTCTTTTTGACTTCTGTAAAATCATGTTTCAAGGATAAAGCATGAGCAATGACTTGTCTTGGCTCCACCCTCATCTGTTCATTCATAAACTTATTCCTTCTAAACCAAAATCCCCATGCTAGCAAAAAGAGCACTGCCATATCTTCATCTATTTTCTGTTCATGCAGTTTCATAGCCATATCCATCACTGACATCTCCCCATCCATCTCATTAATCAAAGGAAAAAGACCACACCAGTGTGTATAGCTATCAGAACAAAAAATTAAAGCATGTGGTAGAGTTTCTATACCTGAATGACATAATCTACATGTGTCTTGGGTCAAAACCTTTAGTTGCATAAGATTAGTCATTGTTAACCAACAAGTTGAACGAGTCTGTATGGAAAACTCCCAGTTAAGTTTTTCGTAGGGTTACAATATTCATACAAATACGATAAACAGTTAATTATTGAAATTATGCTTCTGCGTAATTGCACTGCTAGGACAATGACCCCACTTAACCTAAACTGCTAACCCAGCATAAGCATCTGGCAAAAACCTTGCCATGTATCTCAAAGTTTTAAAATTGATTCACATGTTCACCTTATGCCAAAAAATAATGTCAGCTAGCATCACTTACACAAGAAGTGTCTCAGATGGATGTAGTTAATTACCAAATTTTAAACAATGTGGCATATATTGGGTGGAAGCAGAAAACCCTATAACTTGGGTCAGGTGATAATCGTTTAGATTAAAAAACAATTATCATGGTTTAAATCAAAACGTATAATCATAGAAAACCTTCTCCAAGCTATCTGTAAGAACAAAAGTTACTTTGCATTGAATGTTAAAACAATCATGAGTGAAGAGACAGCATAAGTGCCAGCATGTTATAGTACAAACTGAGTATACTTAAGAGATTTACTTTAAGCTCTGTATTATGAAGTGCATAGGGAAAAAGTGAAACTCTAAGAGTTACTTCATGATTAAAATAGTATAGCATTGGTATATATGCCCATAAAGTATGTGGACTAAGTTAATAGGTGAATATTAAACCACAGTGAATCCCAAAGTAGAACAAAATGCACCTAGCAATAGAATGATAAATTGAACCTTGGATGCATGATACCTTACCCATTACTTAAAGGATTTGTATCCAATATGCATAGGCACGCATCATCTTCATAGTGCTGTGAGAATCAAATTCAACAGAGTAACAAAAAGTGGAACCAAAGTGAGTGGAGAATATATTTTCACATCATAACATGTTATAAAGAGGCACCTTCAATTCATACTGAGCATAAGATTAGGCGTTGAGTCACATACAAGGAATATACTAGTTTTAACAAGTACAAGTGCTTGAAGCATTAAAAGTCAAGAAACTTGGCAACTTTTCCAAATGTTTGGTATTCTTTAGAAAACTCTGATCAAGCATATTAAAATTCCTGTAGGGGACTTTGGAGTTTGGGTTCAAAATCTTATTCTTCTTCGCTTCACAAGAAAAACTTCTAAGTAATAATAGTTAGTGGTTTGCTAGCAAATAATTAACAATATTTTCTCAAAATGCAGAAAAAACGTAAGAGAATTTCACGATGACGAGATTCATAGTGATTTTTTCACGCAGATAAACAGGGATAGTAAATTAATAATCCAATGATTATAGCAAAAAAATTTGACCACTAGAAAAAAAATGTAAAAAAAATGGTCCACAATGCTTAGAGATACTTCCAAGAGACTCTTAAGTAACAAAAATAATAAGTAGGCGAATGTTTGGTAACTAGGAAGAGGTTGGAAAAGGAAAATACATATATGCACACGACAAACGTATATGCAGTATGTGTGTGTTTTATATTTACACATTAAATTTCAATTAAGAAACTGTCTTCTCAACTTAGTTCTCTGCATGCCAGCTCTCCAAATTGGGAGACCCAAATCACAAAAAACTATGAAATAGCATTTCAATTTTCTTCCACTCTTCATGAATTTTCTCAGCATCCAAATGAAAATGATCAAATAAGTCGAATTATCTTGAGAGCTGGTGATTCACCACACACAATCTTGTAGAAAAAGCAGTCGTTTTACTGATCCTTCTTTTGAAAATCATGCAATCACTTAGTCTCATCCGAATCAAAAGTGAAATCAGAAAAGGAGAGGGTTGAAAAAAGTGGGATGGGAGTCCAACCCTGAGGCTGACTGGCGTAGCGGAAGACAGATGAAAATAAAATGAAAGAGAAGAGTTGTGTCTTCTTGTACAATACTGAAAGTAGTTTATTGAGAATTTTCAAAAACTTGATAAAAATCACATCATCCCTTGCCTTCCCACTTACAAACTACTTGTAGGAGGAGACTGGTTGACAATGAAAGGAAAGTCTTACTCTAATGGAAAGATAACTTATTTAAGGAAATAAATAGGATAACAATCAATCAAAAATCATTTTCAAATAAACGTAAATGAAGAAAGAAATCATCATGGATGTTGTGCTGCATTGGTGGGATCCAACTTTGTTATTCTTGGTAATTCCTCTTGGCCTTGTCAGTTTGCTCAATATCAACTTCCTCGATATTGTCCTGCATCAACTCGCCCACTCCTGAAAAAAGACTCATCCTTGAGTCAACGTAAAGTGGCTCATCTTGCGGATGATATTCGTACAAGTTGGCAACATTAAAAGTTGATGAAATTGCCATATCCTCTGGTAGCTCAATCACATAAGCATTATTGTTGATCTTTTTAAGGACACGAAATGGACCACACTTCTTATTCTGCAGTTTGCTGTATGCACCCGATGGTAATGTCCCTTGTGCAAGTAAACCATGACCAGATCACCCTCGACAAATGTCTTAGCTTGCTTATGCTTATCAGCTGTTGCTTTGTACTTTGCATTGGCCTTTTCCATATTACTTCAAACTTCTGACTATACTTGCTGGATTCTTGAAGCCATATTTTCAGCTGCTTCACTTTTGCCTGGCAGCTTAGGAAGAGGAACCAAATCTAGGGCATGCTTAGGGGCTTGAGTATAGTCAATCTCAATGGGTGACTTCCCTGTTGAGCGGTTACACATGGCTTGGGTTTATCTGTGGAAGACTCATGTCCCATTGCTTGGGTTTATCATCAGAAATACACCGAAGCATGTTGTCCAATGTTCGGTTGATCACTTTGGTTTGGCCATCGGTTTGAGGATGGCAGGTGCTGCTATATTTGAGTGACATCCCAAAATTCTTCCACAAAGTTATCCAAAAATGACTGAGAAATCTAGGTCTCAATTCGAAGTGATGGTTTTGGGAACTCCATGCAAGCGAACCACCTTTTTTAAGAAAAGATAAGCGATGTTAGACACATCTAATGTTTTTGACAAGGTATGAAATGAGCCATTTTTCGAGAACCTATGTACCACCACAAAGATAGAATCAGCTCCAAGGTGGGTTTAGGGTAGGCCTAGTATGAAATCCATGCTTAAGTCTTCCCAAATGTTTTCCTGTACTAGTAAGGGCATGTAAAGACCTGTGTTTTTGTGATTGCCCCTTCTCTACTTGGCATATAGGACATCTTTGCATGAACTTGCCAACATCTGTCTTTAGCTGAGGCCAAAAGTAACGTTCCACAGCTAAAGAAATGGTTTTATCTCTCCCTACATGGCCTCCTAGACCTCCTCCATGTAGCTCTCAGATTCGATGTTCCCATAACGAAGTCCTGGGAATGCAATGTTGGTTACCACGAAAAAAGATAACCAACTTGAATATGGAAATCCTATGCAGCTTGGACATTCGAACATTTGTTCTAGGTATTGGCAAAGTCTAGGTCATCAACATACAGATCTTGTAGCTGGTCAAAACTCGTAAGTTCGGCCTTCAAAGTCACCAGTAGGGTTGCTCAATGGCTAAGGGCTTTAACGACCTTGTTCTATTGCCCAGATTTATGTTTCAAGACCATAGTGAACTTTTTGCATGAACCTGATCCACCTTGCATGCATTCAGCTCAAATTGCTTTGAGTATTAATAAACTTTAGAGCATGGTGATCACTGTATAGGACAAATTCCCTTTGTATCAGATAATGCTGCAGTGCTTAAGCGACAGAATGACAGCATAAAATTCTAATTCATAAGTGGTCCATTTCCACTGAGACTCATTCAACTTCTCACTGAAATACTCTATAGCCTCTTAGGAGAGAACTGCACCAATGCCTATGATGGATGCATCACACACCACTTCAAAGAGCTTCTCAAAGCTCGGTAAGGCTAGCACTGAAGCCGTGGACAACCTTTCTTTTATTAGAGCAAACCTAGCCTCCTGATTGTCTCCCCAACAGAATGATCCCTTTTTCATGTACTCGGTAATGGGTGCTACGATTGAACTGAAATTCTTAATTAACCTTCGGTAAAAGGTAGCTAGCCCATGGAAGTTGCGCACCTGACCAAATGTTGCTAGTTTTGGCCACTCTTGAATGGCCCTAACTTTTCCTTCGTCTACGTGAATGCCCTCTACACTTATCACAAACCCGAGGAACAGCAGCCTGTTGTGCATAAAAGTGCATTTCTTGACGTTGATAAGTAGCTTATTTTCCCACAACACAGATAACACTTCTCATAAATGTTCAACATGCTCATCCTCGTCTCGGCTGTATAGAACAATGTCATCGAAATAAACAACGACAAACCTCCCCATGAATGGTTTGAGCACCTGATGCATGACCGCATAAAGGTGCTTGGTGCTTTAGACAAGCGAAACAACACATCCAACCATTCGTATAGGCCTTCTTTAGTCTTAAATGCGGTTTTCCATTCGTCCTCGGGCTGAATTCTAATTTGATGGTACCCACTACATAGGTCAATTTTTGAAAATACATTAGATCCTGAAAGCATGTCTAGCATGTTAGTTAATTCAGGGATGGGAAACCGATATTTTACATTGATCTTGTTGATGGCACGACTGTCCACGCACATCCTCCAGCTTCCATATTTTTTGGGTGTGGGCAGTGCAGGCATGGCGCATGGAATCATGCTCTCCCTGATCAGCCCCTTTCGGATCAGCTCCTTTACTTGTTTTTGTAGGATTTGATGCTCATTAGGACTCATGCAATAGTGAGGAAGATTTGGTAAGCTTTCTCTCGAAACCAAATCAATGTGATGCAGTACATCTCTTAGGGGTGGGTGTACCCCAGGTAGCTCTTGCAGTATGATATCTTCATATTTAGACATAAGGCTCTTCACTTGTTGGGGAACATTAGTGGCCTCGACCATTTCATTCCCTTTTACCACAAGAGTCCAAACCTCCCCTACCTCCTTAACATCTGCCATAAATTGGGCCTCAGTGACTATGAGAAAAGAATTTTTGTTACCTACTAGCATCAGGTCATAGCCTTTGTCTTCCGTAGGCACCAACACAATTTTTCGCCATTGCCACAAAAACGAGTACACATTTTCTCGCCCCTTGTAGAGCATCCACATCATACTGACATGGGCGCCCAAGCAATACATGACATGCGTCCATCTCTACCACATCGCACAAGCCTTCATCTTTGTAAAATTTCCCAATGGAGAAAAGAACTCTACAAAGATTATTCACGTGAGTCTTGGGTCCCTTTTGAATCCAACTGATTTTATATGGCCGTGGGTGCTTCTCAGTTTTTAAAGCAAGTGTAGCAATTTATAATTTACAATATTTTCACAACTACCACTATCTATAATCAATTTACATACCTTGTTGTTGATAGTGCAACGTGTTTTGAATATCGAGTGCATTTGATTCTCCTCTTCAACTTTTGGTGCTAAGTTGCTAGCATTAGTTGTTGTATAACACAGTTCACTGGCTCGCCTTCATCACCTTCTACAAATTCTCCTGGTTGCTCATTTTTGCTGTCATCATCATATTCTCAATCCTCATCTTCTTCTTCTTCAATCACATGTACTGGCCAACACATTGGACACTCATTGGAGTGATGTCCAGGCTGATTGCATCGGAAACATTTTCTTGCCATAGGTTTGGTATATGGATTATTATTGGCTCCTCCTCTTTGCACCACCGGGTGGCTCGTTCCTTTACGGTTTGGTTGCCAAAATTGCCTCGGGTGGTCAGCAGACAGTGCTGGTTGTGACTGCTGGGCCGAGATGAATGGTTAGTATTCCTGGCCAATAGAGTAAAGGATGGAGCTCTAGGTTGTGCTCAGACAGCTGCAATTCAATTTTCAGAGCTAAATTAACAGCCTCTGATAAAGTCCATACTATATGCAATGAGACTTTTTCTTGTATAGCTAGGCGCAATCCTCCGATAAATCTTGCAACCTGCTGCCCCTCTGTTTCAGGCATATTATTACGTGAGTTCAGGAGGTAGAATTCTTCAATATAGTCACTAACGGTCCTTGCTCCCTGCCTACAGTTTTGATATTGTTGGTATAGAATTTGTTTATAATTTGGAGGGAGGAATCTAGCTCTCATCAGTTACTTCATCTTAGGCCATGCGCGCACTAGTTGTTTGCCTTGCCTTCTCCTATTGTTTTGCATTTGTTCCCACCACTCCGATCTCCACGCACTAACTTCACCTACTGTGCCTCAAGGGTTTGCATATAATCAAAGAAATTTTCTGCTTCCAACAACTAGTCAAGAAAGCTCTTGAAGTGGAGATGGCCGTTAAAGCACGGCAAATCAATCTTAATCTGAAAATTATTATTTTGGTTTGGGGCCCTTCAATTAGCTTGGCCTTTTCCATCAAAGCTAGCAACCTCTTCATTGCTAGATGAATCGATGAATCATCTGGCGCTTGGTTCCTTCAACTTGGTATGAAACCACGGCATCCATTCAGATGATCTCGATCCCTCCTATTTTCTTGATGCCCATCACCAGCAACATGAACGTTGGCAACGACTCTTTGTATCTTTTGCAATGTTCTTTCAATCCCTTCAAATCGTTGCTAATTTTGTTGATTTTACGACTAGACAGCGGCTCAAAGGGCTGGCACTCCACATTCTTCACCATGGGGGTTATCTTTCTCCCTTGCCATCGAGCCAGGCACAACCTTGCTTTGATGCCAAATTGGCGTAGCAAAAGATGAATGAAAATAAAATGAAGGAGAAGAGCGGTGTCTTCTTGAACAAAATTGAAAGCAGTTTATTGAGACTTTCCAAAAACTTGATAAAAATCACATCATCCCCTACCTTCCCACTTACAAACTACTTGTAGGAGGAGAGTGATTGTCATAAAAGGAAAGACTTACTCTAAGGAAAGATAACTTATTTAAGGAAATAAATAGGATTACAATCAATCAAAAATCACTGTCAAATAAACGTAAATGAAGAAAGAAATCATCATGGATGTTGTGCTGCGTTGGTGGGATCCAACCTTGTTATTCTTAGTAATTCCTCTGGGCCTCATCAATTTGCTCAATATCAGCTTCCTTGATATTGTCCTGCATCACTGACTGGAACCAAGGGGGCAAATATAGGAAGAGAGAATGGCGAGTCTCTGTGCCTCAATGTCAAGCGAAATTGAACCTTCTGACAGAATCACTGGCTGTGGATGTGGCTATGCCCAAGATTTCCAAAGTTTTTTAAAGTAAGATTTTGATCTGAGAAGGTAGAGAAACAAACCAAAACTGTGGGTTTTTCCTCCTTTCTGTTTGAGTATTCAGCAATTTATTGAGAGGATAGAGGTTTGGCGTGGCTGTGGAGGCACTATGGTCGAGATACTGGGCATTGGTTAGCTTTGCTTTGTTATCCATAAGTTTTTTATTTATTTATACAAAGTGTGTGAGCCGTTTGTTTTTAAAGCAAAGAGAGTTTTGTGTCGTCTTTCAATCATCAGCTGATGATTTCGTTAGCCGGTTGGGACTTCCAAGTGTCCAATACATACTTGAGCTTATTTAAGAGCTAATAGGCTTGGTTTGATTATAGATGAATTGCAATGAGAAATTTATGAATAATAATAAATATTTTGAATTAATATGTTTTATAGAATTTTAGAAAAGGAAAGATAAAAAATTAAATAAAAATAGTATAAAATTAAAATATTGTTATAATATAATTTTTGTTTTGAGATTTGAAAAAGTTGAATTATTTTTTGTGTTTTATTTGAAAGTTTGAAAAGTTATAATGATATTAAGTAATGATTAGATGAACAAAATTAAAAATTAAAAAGTATTAGTGTTTAAATAATATTTTAATATTAAGATGAGATGGATTGCTTCTCCCGAGTTAGGCTTTGTGTTGTCAGTTTCATCTATCGAAACAAAGATAATTTCTCCATCTATGCATTGCAGTTCCTACTTTTTGTAGATTAATTTTAAGAATGGGAAAGAGAGGAGGAATTAACAAGTAAAACTGATTTTACAATAGGATAAGAAGGCACCGAGAGAGTCACTGAATAGGTAAAAAAAATTTGCCTTTTTTTTTTTAATTTTAAATTTGAAATATGTTTTTAAAATTATTAAAAATTTTAAAAAAATAAAAATCATCGGTGACCACTAAAAATAAAAAATTAAAAGTAAAATTAAAAAAAAAATTGAATCGGTGGCCACCATCGGTGGCCACTATATGTGGTATAAGCATTTCCCTTTACGATATTTATTGAGTCCTCAATTGTATCAAAGAAGTTGAGACTTAATTCATTTTCCAACTCTAAATTCTCAAATTTGAATATAAACTTTGAGAGATTTAAATCATTTTTCCTTGGGAAAAAAAACTGCCTAAGTCAGAAAAATACCAATAAAATTATCTTGGGTGAACATCAGTGTAAAATATGAATAACAAAATATGCTACATAAGTTAAGTTATTTGTCCCAACGAAAAATAATCACCAATTCTGTTTAGTTTGCCATATATATCAATACAACATTACAATAAGGTAAAAATTTAAAACCAAGGCTTTGTTTTCCTATCAAAGATGCTCGATCTATAGGTTGAAACAAACATGTCAATAAGAAGATGAAATTGCATCAATACAAATAGAATGATAGAAACACCAGTCAAACCAATGATAGGAACAACAATTCTAGATTTTCCAGGCAGCATCAGTACAAGAGCAGTAGAAAAGGCTATCATCATAGTTGCAATAGAGAAAAAGAGAGAGAAAAGGCCTATAATCATCTTTCTGGGCAAGGATATAAGAAAGTCTTCTTCTGCATAACGTGATGTGAGGATTCCTAGAAACATCAATACCGAAGTTGAGGAAGAAAATAGCGACACATAATCAGTTACTATAAAGAGTGTAAATAGTTTGTCATACACGAGGATTGGCAATCCTGTATCTTGGTTGTTACCACCAGGAATGGTAAATGCTGCTGCAAACATAATAGTAATAATGAGAGCGCCAACCACAGTACAAGAAGTTGCCGTGCCCTTCATCCATTGTTCTCCCTCTTTTCTTAATTCTTGGTGGTTTCTTGTAAATAATTGTTTGGCAGTCAATTTGTCTGTGTTTAAATGTTCCTTACGAGACAGAGGGCAAATGCGTTCCACCTCCTGTATTTATTAAATAAAAATATTAGGAAAAAATCACAAATAGAATATTGCAAAAGAATTATCTATCACTATTCAACAATCATCAAGTTTTTTTGTATTGCTTCTCCTTGGCTTCTGCACACTATCACTTCAATCCTTTGCCTTTTTGAATCATGAATTTTATTGTCTTGATTTTTATATAATAAATTGCATGTATTTCTATAAAAGAATATTATTTTATAACTTATATTATAAAAAGGTCATTCATTTAAAAAAATGAATGTGTAAGGAATTGTAATGATAGTTCTATTTTCAAATTTGTAATTTTTTTTTAGTTTAATCTATTTATCATATTTCCAGAATGAAAATTTGACGCCGATAATTAATTTAGCTTTCTTGTAATAAATGCTTAGCAGCAATCTCGCAACACCAACTAGCAAACATAGAATTCAAACAAAGTTATTCTATTACTATATATGAATATAATACTTCCAGAGTCCTTGAAGTTTCTAATTAAGATATATGATTCCATAGTAGAGTTCTTAAAATAAAAAATACCACTGTTTTGAAGTTAAGCGATATAGATTTAATTTTCCACCCCACATTCCCTACATTAATGTATGGGAATTAAAAAAGAACATAAAATAAAAGAAATTTTTTTAAAACATAGCAGCAAATTAATCCTATAATGGTAATTTTTCTACCTATCAAAAAATTTGGTAATAAATGTAGATTTTATAACAATATTAGAGTACAACAAATGGGCGGGCTCATGGTCATGACTTCTTGCCTAAAACATTGAAAGTTTTATATACCTACATTACATGGTACCATTGTTCTCCTTTCTCTCTTTGAAAGTCTATCTCTAGATTAGTTTAAAGATTGTATGGTGGAGAGCGAAATGATAAAGCTGGCAGAGATGGATGAAGCTGACCTTAAACCATTGAACTTCTCTTTGCATTTGCAAAGTTGCACCTCTTATGTGATCGATAGTATGTTCTGTTAACATCCCTGCCGTATGCAATATGCTATTTTTGGAGACATCTTCCCCATTTAGTAGAAACTTCTTATTTTTTAAGTTGTATATAAGGCTAAAGATCCTATGTTGACGATGCAGGACCGCCCATTGGAATATGCTCCTTCTATTAGTGACATCTTTGATAACCAAAAGATCTGGATGTGCTTTGACTATATGATAAACAAATTCAAAGTTCCCTTTTCTAATAGCACGGAAGATTAATGGCGCAATAGTCTCATCTCGATTTTCTGGACTTGTATTAGTTGGAATCACTTTACACATACGAGACAGAAGCTCTTGGAATTGGAGACGTACCAACTTCATTTCATATAAACGCTTGAATCCTAATTAATTTGGAAATTACGAAACATTAATGCAATCATGCTGGTTAATTAATTATAAGTTGGATGAAACAATAAATGATCAAGAATAACAAATTTTAAAAAAAAGTATTCAAAAAATTATATGGATGTAGTATCATACCCAAGAGGTTCAAGAGACTTGAAACTAGTTGGCGCCATAGATGATCAGCTCACACTGCAAATTAAGTAAAAGTAAAACTTGCTCATCTTTATTAATTCAAACAGAAAAATCGAAGCTTCGTGCGCCCAAACTTTGATTAACATTAATGTCAGGAGTAAAAAAATTCAAGGGAAAGAAATTTAGGCATTAATTAACGCACGCACATACCTAATCCGGTAGTTTTTGTTGACCACTTTGAATGTTCAAACGGAATTGATCGGCAGCACGATCTAAGGAAATGTGTATACCTTCACCCACCAAAAAACAAAATAGGCAAATAAAATCCAAGTAAGAACATGGCAATACAAATAAAAGCCAAGTAAGAATATGGCAGTATTTTTAATCTATATCTTGAAGGAGCAAAATTCAAGCAACATGCACGCACAGTATTAAGACTATCATGGTTTTAGAGGAAAAATAAAACTTTAAAAAAATATTATTATTATTATTATTATTGAACTTTGAAGAAGTTAATTTGGGATTTGAAAAAGTTGAATTGTTTATTATATTTTGTGTGGAAATTTAGGAAAGTTGTAATGATTAGATAAGATAAGATGAGATGAGATGAGATGAGATCACCTCCCAATCCAAATGAGGAAATATGTCTGAAACTCATTCAGATATAAGATTTTTTAGAACTATATGCAGAATTGGAATTGATTAATAGGGAAATTAAACAGTTCATATACATGAGGAATTCTCAATCTCTCAAAGAAAACAATCTCTTAAATGAGGTAAGTTGAAACAAACCAATTGGACATTCAACTCCTAACTTGTGAACAAAATGGTTAACATCTTCTATTCCCAAAGAAACAATACCAAAGCCAATACTCAAAACTCAAAAAGGTAACTTTTATAAAGGACTCCTGCTGAATCAAATCTTCATTTCGCATCATGCAGCAATTCCATGTCAAGTATTGTCCCACGTTTTGGCAGTTGAAGTTTCCCTGATGATCACTTCCATGCACATAACATTTAACCATATTTTTCATATTAAAAACAGATAGAAGCAGAAATGACTAAATACTGCATGTTTTATAGAGATCCAAGTTTGAGATGAAGCAAAGAGGTAGCATAACGTCCCAGAAACATGACAAAGAAGAAAAGCTGGTTGGGTGATTGTTTGCATTCCCTTAATCAATCTGAGATTTTATGATCACTTCGACATCATCAATGGAATTGAGAGATTTCATGTACAAAATGGTGATCATCTTCTATTCCCTAAATAAACAATGCCAAGCCATTACTTAAAAGGACCAAGCTTTAAAGGGTACTCCTGATGAATCGAATCTTCATTTCTCGTCATTCTGCGTTTCAATCCTGAATTAATAAAATTGACGAAGGAATCTAAATCTGATCCCAAACCAAGAGTAGCATCATCCAGACATACTAAGTGCAATACCCATTCTTTCCCTTCTACTTCCATAGATGGAAATGGAATTTGATCGGCGAAACGCATAAATTTTGCTGTAGTGGAAATCTTCCGTTTATCCAGACTTCAATTTCCAGCTATCCAAATATATCGGATCCCATAAATACTCCCATAATACAATTGGCTTATCCAAAATGACATCCGTGGAAAGTGCAAACGAAAATTTGCAAAATGGAGTACTGTCATTCAACCAAATTGGAAACGCCACCATTTCAAGTCCGAGGAAATTAACCGGAGGAATTGAATGGAATTGACAAACAATAAAGATAGCAATCCCCATCGCCAACATCGTATTACCATCCAACTCTATCTTTAGAGAGGGAAAAATGCTATTTGCAACCGGGGTGTGGAACGGCAGGGGAACCGCATCCCATGTGGCAAAAATAAAATGACGTAGCTTCATTCAACGAACCCAGAAGCCCCCAGCCCCACACGAAGCCCTCTTCTCCCTCACCTCATTCAACACATTGAAATCGTCCACATTCCCTTCTACTGTGAAACTATAAAGATCTTGAAACTTTACAGTGAAGTGCGCCCTCCTAGCATGGATGATGGGCCTCAAGATTGGTATTTGGGATCAAAGTTCTAAGGCAAGGTCTCTCTTACTTTGAGTTCCATAATTTGCTTGGGGTTAATGGTGATAGATCCAGAAATTGTAGTCGTTGTTGTCGTTGGACAGAGAGAAATCTGTGGTCATATTTGAGTGGGTAGGAGAAAAGGCAGACTTCAATAAAAGCCCACCTCAGGCTCAGACCCACCTATTTTTGCTAATTATCTTCAATATTTCAAACCTTAATTACATCTTCCATGAGTTTTGGGTTCCCTTGATGCTATTAACTCTCTCTCTTTTTATAATTTGCTGCAATTAATCCCATTTCTTTTAATAGTATTTTCTTTTTCGTGTGTTTCCGAGACAAAACCCATAACTTTTATGTGTAATTGTAAGATTAGTTACTGGTATTGTTTTCTTTCTTGTTTCTTCCCGTTTTCTCGCCACTTTATTCACCTTCCATTCTCTGGGTCTCTATTGTTGTTTTTACACACACTAAAGCCGATTTTCAAAACAGATTAAAATGGATCATTTCCAGCAGCACAAAAGGGACTTTCATGGATGATCTATGGCCAATGTAAAGGTTTTGGTCACAATTTCTCGAGCCCGACTCTTCTCACACAAAATCTGAAACACCCATATGAAGACAATCCAAAATTTCCATTTTCAACCTCTCAGGCTCCCAAATTAGATCATTCCACGGCTTCAATCTCGTGGGGTTGTACCGACAACAACGACGATGTAGACGCCTCTTCCCCTACCCACAATGACGGCCACTTTCTCAGGTTTTGAAAATGAAAACACCCAGTTGTCTTCTCCTTATGTTTCGTCTAATTTTTTTTTACATCAATGCCACGTCAGCCGATTTCTCGAACGGTTCTCCATCCCGGTTGCATATAGCTGGATTGTTAGAGAGGAGCCATTACACATGTCAAAAAAGAGAGGAGCCATTAATTTTATTGTGGACCCACTCTGGGATTCTAGATCCCAACGACCACCTTTGTATCAACACATATAAGTACTGCACAAAAATATATGTTAATTGCTACACAAATTAAGCTATTTTTGTTTTGGTGGATGTCGTTACACATGTCAAAAAAAAGAGAGGAGCCATTAATTTTATTGTGGACCCACTCTGGGATTGTAGATCCCAACGACCACCTTTGTATCAACACATATAAGTACTGCACAAAAATAGATGTTAATTGCTACACAAATTAAGCTATTTTTGTTTTGGTGGATGTCGACTTCTTTTGTTTATTTCAACACCACTCTACGTATATTTACGTGTGTTCTTTTCTAAATTAAAGGAGAGAGATAGAGATAGAGAGACTCACCTTTTTGTCAAATTGAATTTGCACCTCAAGCTTTTCTTCCATCTCATATTCTACAGGTGATCCGATATCATGATTGGTGGGATATGAGCTTTGTTTCGGCAAAGAGCAGTCATTATTGAACATAACCAAATCTCTTGATTCACGTGGCATCCTCTTTCCTCCTTCGAGTTCAATGGAACAGATGCTCTGGGGGATTAGATTGATTAATGGTATTTGTGATATAGCAGTTCCGTATGCCTTAAATTCCTTCAAACATTCCAACCTACTCAGGTCTGGCAATTTCTCTAGTGTTGAGCAACCATCCAACCGGAGTCTTTCAAGAGATGACAAACTATAAATAACACTGGGAAAAATTGAGACTTCCAATGATGGTAAACTCAAGCTCTCTAGAGATATCGTATCTCCCAGAATATTTAGGAAATTCCCAAGTCTTGAACATCCTTGAAAACTCAAATGTTTTAGTCGTTTGAGAAATCCGATGGATGGGTGGACCTTATACAAGTTTATACAATATGAAAAGTCTATTTTCTCAAGATTTGGAGCTCTACTCAAATCTGGTGTTTCAATCAATTTCCTAGAATTACTCAAATTTAAATACTTCAAATTGTCTAAAACCTGTTATAAACAAACAAGTAGTTATAAATTAGATCAAAATATGAATATATTAACTTATTTGGAAAATATATGAAGAGAGATTATTAAGAAGATCAATACGTATTTATTTATAAGAGTGAAAAACTTACCATCAACGTCCTATTCCAGAGTTGTTTGATTCCAGTGTTAGACATTTCTATTTCTATTTCTATTAGTTGTTTGAGAGTTCCAATGGATGGGTGGACCTTATGCAAGCTTCCAAAACCTGTCAGGTTTATTTTCTCAAGTTTTGGTGCTCCACTCAAATCTGGTGTTTCAATCAAGTTATAAGAATAACTCAGATCTAAGATTTTCAAATTGTCTAAAACCTGTTATAAACAAACAAGTAGTTAGATGGACCAAAATATGCAGTGGCGGAGCCACGTTGGGGCCCCCAAAAATTTGAATATATATGTTAATTTTTTTGATTTAATAAAATAAAATTAATTTATTATGTATTGGCCCCTCAAAATAAATAAAAAACATCTTATATAAAATAAAATACATATTTTTATTATAAATAAAATTAAAAAAAATTCTAACTATAACCAGTATTATTTCTAATTTCTTTCCATTGTCTATATTGAAAGAGAAATAGTTAAGAATTTTGATTTAGATTCAATACTTAATGATTTTGTTTGTTTAAAAGAATGCAAATTATAATTTTAGACACTCTGTATTTCTTTTGTTTAATATATTTGTATGAATGTTTTTATATTATTTCAATGATATATTGTTCTTAACATATCAAAAACTTTTTTAATAAATAAGTTATTTTAAACGTATTTTATTTTTATTGTAAATATTCCTACCAGATTATTATATATCGTAAAAAAAAATTGTATAAAAGTAGAACAAAAAATATTTTATGTATATTGTTCTAGTTTTGTTTGCCCCTAAAGTAAATTCCTGACTCCACCACTGAAATATGAATATATTAATTAACTTATTTGGAAAAGACAGGAAGGGAGATTACTATAAAGAATACGTATTTATAAGAGTGAGAAACTTACCATCAATCCCTTCCACAGTCGTTTGAAGCGGCTGTAAGGCATGCTTAGTACAACAAGACCTTTTGGTTGGAAACTGCTCGGCCAGGATTTCGAAGGACAATTCTGCCAGTCTAGAAATTGCAACTTATCGCTTGGCATGTATTTTAAAGGATTTCCACGCCATTTTATAAATAATCCAAAAAGAACGAAATGAAGATATCTCAATTTTCTCATCTCTGAGAATGCTTTGGCGTTAATATTGAATCTATGTTTCGCTTCATCATGATGATAAAAATGGAGGTATATGCCTTCAATTGCATTAGTTCCCTAGTAACCAAGAAGAGCGGATTAGCAAGAATTAGGATAAAAATATACCTTTTTATATTAATCTCTATACTAATCAACTTACAGTATCTTTCTCCAGCACGTGAAAGACATCCTCCTTACGACACAGTCTACTACGTCGTCCAGTTTCTTCAAGATCTTAGCGGCGAACTATTTCCTGGCCCATTTTTTTAGCAAATCATGCATGATCAAGGACCTTGAATGTAATTCACTTACAAGAGACTTGTCGACGAGAACCTCAAAGTCGATGGCTAGATATATTTCCTTAAAATAGTAGTCACTTGTAGAATAGCGGTCACTTGTCCCTATGTGACAAAAACATGCCACATCCAAAAACAATTTTTGCTGAGATTCCTCCAGCCCATCAAAACTTATTTTAAGAATATCAAAATTTTCTTTTTTAGGATTTGTTTCTAGTTGATCACTAGCACTTTTCCATGCATCTATCGTTCTCCCAAATAAGAAGCGACCCAAAACTTTAAGAGCTAAAGGAAGGCCTCCAGCATAATGCACAAAATTCATAGATAGATCCTTGTAATTCTCTGGAGGATTGGTTTTGTCGAAGGCTGACAAACTAAATAGCTGCAAAGCATTGGTGGTTTGAAGCAGCTTAACCTTATAGATATCATTCACTTCATGTGTTATCAACAGGTGACTATCTCTGCTAATGCCAATCCCTGGACCAAGCCATTTCCGATCACCTGCTAATGCCGACAGTAGCTTTTCACAATCCACATCATCAAGGATGATAAGAACTTTTTTATTCCGCAACCTGTTTCTCATCAACATGATTCCATCGCGATGATCCCATATATGTATTTCTTGTTGCATGATCATAGAAAGCAGTTGTTTTTGTAAAGAAGCTAGATCAGGAGTAGTACTAGATCTTTCTCTAATACAAGAAATAAAGCTGCTTCCACCAAATTGACAAGAAAATCTATAATAAATTATTTCGGCCAGCGTTGTTTTACCAACGCCACCCAACCCATGAATTCCTACGAAGCGAACGTCATTCGATTCCATATGCAATAAGTTCATCATTTCCTCTACACGGGAGTTTATTCCAACAAATTTCTGGTTATCATGAATTAGAATATTGAGCGTTGTATAATTGTAGAATATTATTCTACTGATTTGTTGTATAATTGTTGACTTATACCTGTAATTTGATAGAACAATTAATATAGACGAAAGCTAAATAGGCACGAACCAAAAAAAAAGAAAACCTCTTTTAACTTATAATTAGAATATTTAGCATTGTTTTGTAGAAAAATTATAAATGTCATGAGTAGCTAAATAGATAGATCGATAGTTGTAAATAGCAACACTAACAATAGCAATAACCGCAACAGTACTATCATTTCTCAAAGTTTCCAAGTTATCTTAATTGTTTAGAAGTAGAAAAGAGGACAAAATGTTACCTTTCCCCATTTATGTGCTCTCCGGCAAGATTACCGACTTTTGTGCAAGCTTTTCTCCACGTATCAATCTCTTCGATGTCTACCATGGGATCTTTTTCATGTGCGGTGAAAGCTTCTTTAAAAGTCCCTCCTTGTTTTCTTACATCGGAAGGATCCACATGGTAAAAAATAGGAATAATTGTGAGATTCTTCTTTTCTTCCCATTCAACGATCATGGCAAGTTCCCTGAGGCACCATTTGGAAGAAGCATAATTTGCTGAAAAAATGACGATGGCGTAT